>JAQFXP010001957.1:0-16880 GCA_034693685.1 Belba bartosi
ATTTTGAAAATATTCAAATAAATAAAAAAGTTAGCACGGTGTTACTTTTTGGCTATTTCAATTTGACACTCTATATATATATGATAAATGTTTGAATAAATATTTTATGTTGTTTTAGTTAACAAGTTGAATAATTTTTTATTTTATAAATTGATATGATTTGATTATACAGTACATATATCTGATTCAATATACAGTATTTTTTTCAATTTTATAATTTATAGTAATTATTAATTACACAAAACTTTAAAAATAAAAACCATTTATATACGCAATTAATTTATATTAAATTTATTATTTAATTAAATGTACAATTGCACATTTATCAATATCAGCTTGGACAATCTTAAAAAACTTCTATAGAACAAGTTGTCATTTGATTAATTGTGTACATCTATATTAATGTAGAACAATAAAATGTTAGAATGCATAAATATTAGTCAAAGTTATTCAGTCAGTTTTTTAATAAATTTGTCAAAAATAGTTGAAATTAAAAGAATTACATTTTTGCAAACAATCTAATGATAGGAAAACTATTGTTAGTTTTAGTGATGAATAAATAAAAAACAGAATTGATTTGAATAAAGAGTATGTTTTAGATTGTTATACATTAGGGTTAGCCAGAGTAGGTCGAGTCAAGAGGTGGAGGTATAGCTAAAAGTAAAATAATTATTTTTAAAAAATATATAATTTGTAATTTAAATAAACAAGTTTTTGTTAACTCTTGTCTTAATTTAAATAAATTTAAATTGGATTTAAACTAAACTTAGCAACTTAGCAATTTGCCAAATAAATTAAAACATAGCAGCTGCTATTATTTTTTTAACCAATAATTTACTATTTGGCAAATTTAAAAAATATATTTAATTATTTTATTTTTGCTATACAACCCCCGTTTGGACTAACCCTAACAATAAATATTGTAATGCAATTATTTATATTGAAATGTGAAAGAATGACAAAGTTATGTTATCTCTCGCTATACTCGATAGATGGTTTTTGTATATATAATAATAAAAATACAATTAAACAAAACAAATGTTTTAATAGTATTAGACTGTAATCTCGATTTAGCGGCACTTCCTCTCGAACTGTATTTCGAAAGAGAATATGTGTTTTACTATTGAAAACGCGATTCAAATAAGAGATAAAATACATTAATTCGGAAATTGTGGGAATATATGCAATGAAATGAAGCCACATTTTCCTGTCTAATAACTTTTTTTAGCTTGAATTGTTGCTTGATCATTATAATTTTTTAATATGTTTAATATAAGATTGTATTAAAATGTATAAAAATTGATACAACACATCACATTGAAACATTGGTAAGTTTTCAGCTTAGATTAAAATAAATATTTTTAACAAGCACGATATTTTTGTTTACAAACATAATAATAAATTAATTATATTTTATTATTTATATTTTATCAAGCTGATTACAAAAATTGTCACTATTTTTTTTATTAATAAACTTGTGCATAAACTAGATTACAGCTTAATTTAATAAAATATGTAATTTAGTTAATCAGTTAATAAAGTAAAATAATCCAAAAAATATTTTATAAATTTTAAAATAATTAATTCAATAATTGTCTATTTTGTGTTTATTATATTTTTACTCTAGCTCCTAACATTTAATTTTAACAACGTGCAATATAAGCATAAACTACTGTACAGTATATAAATACATTTTCACATTAATATGCAATTTATATAATGTATATAAAATTATTCTTTCAGTCAATTGCATATAAGTCTGGACTAAAAATTGTTTCAAAATATTATTCGAAAGCAAAAAAGGATTTGTGTTTTCGTATGTAATTTAACCCAACATTTAATTTACGGCTCAATTCTGTACTAATATTTAATTATATATTTAAAAATAGTTTTTAGTTTTAAGAAAATAATTTATTTAATTAAATGAATTATAATACTGTATATTAAACAAATAAAGCAATATGTTTAAAACTTTTTGAATTATTAAGCAAGTTAAATTTTTTAAATTAAGTTTTTATTGATTTTTAAAACATATTTTATATTTTATTTTTTTTAATAAATTAAGTAAATGTTTAAACTTAATGAAAAAAATTGACTTAAATTATAAGTTTTAAAAACTTTAATCGATTTTATGGCTGAATATTGGTTGAAAACGTAAGTAAATATATATTTTATAAATTAGATTTGGTAATTTTTTATATAATTCTAAAAGTGCATTGATAAATTAAATATTTATATAAAAGAATATTTATTCTGAATATTTTATTTGCATGTTAAAACGACCAGAACAATTTTGTCAATCAATCATTAAAATTGTTTTTTTATTAAATAAAGAAAAAATAAACATAAAAACAAAAACAAAAAATTATTTTTTTTAATATCATAATCGGCTGAAAAAAATTTAGTCATAAAAAGCAAAAGTCATCGAAAAAATATTTTCATTGCTATCCATAAACAGAATTTTTATTCTTAAATAAAATTAAATAAAAAACAATTTATTCCACACTTGACATAAAAATAGAAAAATTTAATAAATTTTTAGAAAATATTATTTATTCTTATGTTAATCAGCATTACAAACAAAAAACAAATTTTAAATAAATGTTATACTCTTTTACCACATATTTAGTGACATTTAAAAAAATTTATTTAATAAATGCCTAAACAAAACAAAACAAAAACTACATTCAATTGAATTATTATTACTTAAATTGCAATAAAAAAATATTTGACCTAAACGTCCTAGATGGTTTGAAAAGAAAAATTTGAACTTTTAATTAATAACTGTTCATAATTGCATTTGATTGTATTTTTCGCACAACTTGGTTACCGCCCTATATAGGCTCCAGACTATGTTAGACCTTATTATACATTGCATTCATTTAATATAATGATTGACTGACTTTATATGTATTTTATTTTTTACTTTTTTTTTATTCGCAGACCTAATGCACGCAAACTATTCTTTCTATCGATTTCTAAATTGAAAGCGAATTTTGAATATAAAATATTATATTTATATGATTTCGAATCGTATTATATATTCGCATTAATTATATTTAAGGTTTATTTAGTATTAGTGTAGTTTCAATATTAGCATGCTTATAGTTAATAGACAATACTAGTTATGTTAGTTTAGTACTGTATTTGAATTATATTTGTTTGCGTCGATTTGTTTCTAGTTGAGACAGATTTGAAGCAGGTCACATTGATTTTATTTGAAACTGTCTTTGTATAAATAGTAATTTTTAATTTGTCAATGTTTGCTTTTAAATTTGGTGTGTTGCTTGCAACATTGATTTTTGTAAAGAAATTATCTGATGATGCATATATTTTGTGTGTTTATTTTTTAATATGTTAATAAACACTTTCTAGTGTTTACTTGTTACACTTTCAAACTTTAATAAATTGATAAATAAGTTGTTTAAAACTGTTCTATTATTATAATTATGCATATAATTTTAATATAATTATCTTCAATTTATTATTGATCATGTAAGTACTTAATTTTTTTATTAGAATAATATAAAATTTATTTAATTAATAAAAGGTTAAAATTTTAAACATTTGTAAAAATATTTAATAAAATTTAAGACTTTTAATGTTAAAAATTTAAATAATAAAATTTAAAAAAATAATTATTTTTTATTTTTACATTTTAATAAAAATATAAATATTATATTAAATTTTGTCTTTACTAATCTAATTTATATATAAGTAATAACAGTTAGCTTGTAATAATTTTAGATATTTACAATATAAATTCTAAAAATAATGTAAGCTTGTAACTTAATATGATTTAGTACTATTAAAGCTAAAAATATATAACAAGAATAACAAATTATTGTTTTGTAAGCAAATAATTTAAATTTATCACTTTTTGTTTATTATAACTGCAAAAATAGCAAAATTATTAAGCCAAATGTTCATGTTTATATAATACTCAGTTCAATGCATACTGTAATTTAATAATGACATTATTAGTGTTTATTAATGATATTTTATTACAAAATACAGACTCGTAATAAAAACTAACAATAAGTTTACAATATATAACAAATTAGAAATAGATTAGAAAATACATAAAAACAAACTAAATATTTGCAATTTTTTTTCAAATTTACTCTCAATTAAATAATTGACAAAACATATGTAAAAAAAATAAAAAACAAACAAAAATTAATTTTTTTTAATGAAAAATAATACCAAATTTGAGTTCACTTATCGCTGATATAATAAGCAATAACACTCTTGAAAAACAAGTGACAAAAAAGTTTTGGTAATTTATTTTATAAAATATGTGCAATGAATATCTTTTAGATTGGTCTAGTGCACAAGTAGTTCTTAACAATCGGTCACCATGGTGACTTTGCAGTTTATGAAATTTTATAACTGGTCTACTAATACATATATAATACAATAAATTAAAAATGAGCAAGGAAATACACTAAAATATAATAATGTAACTATAATAAGAAAAAAATAAATAAAATTACAATAAAAAATTAAAAGTGTTGATGGGAAAAAAATTTAAAACAATTACAATTTTATAATACAACTAAAATAACAATTAATTTTTAAAATTTGTTACCTTGCATAGTTTGCATTAAGTAACAAACGGTGTCAATTGATATAAAATACCCTAATAAAATTTAATCTAAAAAATGAATATATTTTATCTTGGTCTAGTTAAAGCAAAATTTAATTTAATTTATATTCTGTTGTATAATATTCTATAAAAAAAATTTCCGATTTGACTCTTACTTTTTAAATGGGTTTAATAATTTTTTTTAATTTAACCACTAGTTATACCTTTATATTATCTCAAATTCAGTCTATTTCGGCTAATCCTGCTTTTATAATCTGCCCTTGCATCTAAATTTGCTAACTTGCATATTTTTACAATAAACATAAAATACTTTTATCATAAAAACAACACTCGTATTGACGACTTAAATGCATAAAAATGCAAAAATAATATCAAAACACAAATATGACGAGTGTTTGTTGTCGTGGAAATGGCTTTTTTTCTGTGCTCTTCCGAACCTAAATATATATACGCAAAAAAAAAATTTTATCATGAAAATAACTCTAAACTTTGATATTTGACTAGTATAGCCAAAAAAAGTTTATTTTTTCTTGCTATGTTTTGTTAATCTAGTTAACTCGAATTTTGTGTTTTAATAGATTGGATAAATTTCATTTTTGATTTATATGTTTTATGAAATATAAATATATATATAATATAATAACAAATATTTATTTTTATTTTGTTTCGAGTTAAATCCAACTACTGTGTATTTATTAGTGTGCTTAATTCTAGCATGGCTTAAAGCGCAGAATTATAACTGAATGTTATTTTATATTTATATATAATTTTTCTCCACTAATGCACTACTACTTCGAAAAGTCTATGCATTCGACGAATACATGACTTTTCATACGAGTTATGCTTTTTTTTTGTTATACAATAATAATATTGAGAATCTTATAATAAGATTGTATGCAATGTATGATATACTGTGAGAACGAGTGCCTTATTATCCGAATTCAATGATAAGATATCGGCCGAAAATAAAATCAATTCAATTCGTAAAATATATATAAAAACAGTTTTATTTGTATTGTTTGATAAGAAACAGAATTAATAATTTATTTATCGCTAATAATATGAATCTCAGCATTAGATGACATTAAAAACACATTTATTTTTACGTAAGTATTTAACAAATAATTGCGTTATAAAAAATAATATATAATTTTGCAAGCATGTACATATTTATATACTGTATATAAGTTTATATACACAAGCTGTGAGGAATGGAAGGCATTTTTCTATTCTAGTTTAAACTGCCAAAATCAAAGCCAAAATAATTGGCCAGAGTTTGCAAATAGTGTTACATTTTTAAAATAATCTGAAAATTTTAAACATTCTATCACTGCATAACTGACACAATACTGAAGTCTGAGTTCGTATTTATAAATGCATTTCAAATCCAAATGTGTGTAAATGTACTTAAATTACTTAATAGACTATTAACTAGTTTATACATTTGACTACTGTTTAGATTTCTAGTTTTATATGGTTTTATTTTTTTTCTGCTTGTTTAATTGGTGTTACGTGCCAACTATTTTTTCAACTTGATAATCTGACAGTGCATAATTTCTCTCAATTATATCTATTAGACTATTAGTAATCGCTTTTTTTATTTGTCATTGTTTTTAAATGACTGTAACTTATGCTAAAAATGTTATTTTTTTGTTATACTTGATATTTAAAAACAATGATATGATTTAGAAATTGCCAAGCTTGCTCCTGTTGCACGATAAATTTAAACTGTTTAAATGTAATAAAATTAAATTAAACCAAGATTGATTAGTTTGTAAAAAATAAAGTTTAAAAATAAATAATTTTATAATTAATTTAAAAAAAACTAAATTTAGGATTTTTTGACGCTTATTAATTAGACTTTAATTGTAAAATAAACATGTGCCAAAATATAAGCTAATTTTTTATAAGGCGTCACTTACTGTATTGTCCTAGTTGTTTAAATTTGAATAAGTTAAAATTTATTTTTATTCTCTTAGATAATTAATGTATCTTGATGATTAAAGTACAAAAATATATTATAAAATAAATTATTCAAACATTTTCTAACTTTTGTTAATTAGAAAAATTTAATCTATTCTTAAACTTACATTTTTTGCATTAAATAATTCATAATTTTTTTTGCATTAATTATTAAAACATGTTTTGTATTAATTCAATAACATTTTTGAACTAATAAAATATTTTCAAAACATATAATATTAATTTTTAAATGTTTTTATGTTTTAAATATTGATAAAATTTTAATCTAGTCAAATAAAAGTAAAAATTTAAATATTTAATATTTTTGACATGTACATTGTCGACAATTTTTTCAATTAGAAAAACTATTATCGTAATCCCTCACAGTTTAGAACATATTTTTATAAGGTGAGTTTGGGCTTTATGTTGTTATATCCCGAGGTATAAGAACATGTTCTTAGAAATGAGAATAAAAACTAGTGTTTAACCATAAGTTTAAAACAAATATTTTGATAATAATGGTAAACTTTAAAGTTTATTTATTAGAACATAAAAAAATTGAAAACATTTCATAAGAAATAATAAGAAATTATGTGATTAAAGTAAAGTATTTTGTATTTAAAAATTTTCTAAATTACAACTCAATTATTGTTTAAAAGTTCTATAGAAACGTTGATTGATATTAAATTTATTGTTAAGCAAAAATTTGTAAAACATTTATATTATAAGTATTCAATAAGTTTTTAAGATAATAATTCAAATAATAAATTAATAATTAATAATAATTAAGTTAATTTATTAAGAAAGTCTTATTCATTAGAATATAAATAAAATGCTTTGAAAAAATTAGAAGTATTTAATAAAACTAAAACAAATGAAGAGAATTCGAGATTAACTAATAAAGATGAAGACAAAGATACTGAATCAGACAAAGTCGAAGACTTTATTTTAGAATATTTTATCATTATATAAAATAAAACTAATTATAATTAATTTATTTATTTCACTTAGTATAATTTGAATTTATCTCGTTTTATAAAAACATGTCCTTAAAGGCTTTAATTCAAATTTTAGATAATGGTCTATTTCATTTTATAAGAACATGTTCTAAACTGTGAGGGAATACGGCATCATATGCAAAAATTAATTAATATGTTTTATCCATAAACAAGTAAATTATGTATAATTTTAAAAATAACAAATTATTTTTTTGTACATTTTTAACTAGATATTTATTTGCTACTAATTATTATTAAATTATTTTCCTTATACATAATATATATATTATTTTATTTAATTAAAGTTTAAATTATTATATTTTTTACAATATTTGTAATATTGCTTGATTATATTACTGCAAAATATTTGAAATAATATTTTATATTTATTAATAATTACGTTTAAGTAAACAGTGGGAGAGAATAATATGATCTAGATAAACTCACTTTTAATTAAGAAAAACTAAAATTCAATTGAAAATTAAATCAGAAGTGAAATGAATACAAAATGCGATCAAATAATAACCAAAGAATAAAATCGAAATAATGTGCAAAAGTATAGACAAATAAAATTAAATCAAATATGAAAAATAAGACAAAATTAAATTTAAATCTTAATTAAATATAATTTAATTATTTAAAAATTAAATTATTTATAGTATAATTAAATCCTAAATGCTAGTGGAATTAAATCAAACACACGATGTATGCGAATGAACATTAGTTAATCAGACGACAAAGACAACATATATTTTTGAAATAGGGCCTCTCTGTCTATATCTTATAAACAGAGACTTTGTTTTTCGCCCCAAAATTTCAATATCATTCCTCTTAAACATCTTAACTCAATTTGATTCATATTTCATTTTTTTAACACAAATATATAAATATGTTATTAATTCTTATTATCAAGTTAAAGTTTTAAAACTCTGATTTGACTTAAGTTAAGATTACACCGGGAGGTTATTTGGGTGGATATTGCTATTTTGGGGCGCAAAACAAAGTTTCTGCTTATAAACAGTCGTTTTGGTTTTCGGCCCAAACAGGAAATATAAACATTTTAATATCTTAACTCAATTTAATTCATGTTTCAAAGTTTAAATATTACAATATTGAGCATATAATTATCAAGTTAAAGTTTTAAAACTATGATTTGATTTAAGTTAAGATTGTACCGGGGGTTTAATTGGGAAGATATTGCTATTTTGGGCAGAAAACCAAAACTACTGCTTATAAATAGTAATAAAAAGTTTACATTTTCGTTAATTTAGTCTTAATTAAAGTCTTAGTTGCAATATGTTTTAGAGTTTAAAAAAGTGTTTATTAACACAAAACTGTTTATTAAATAAACAAAAACAGTGTATCTGCTTTATTTTAAGACTTCTAGGACATTGCGAATATTCCTTTTATGCATGTTAACTAAATAGTAAAAGTAATTAACAAATATTTTAAAATTTAAAACATATAGCGATTTTCATTGTTAAAGTTTAAAAATTTAGAAATAGTAATTAATTTTATGAATTAACAAGTTTAACTACTGTACTATATAGCAGAGTTCTTACACCTAGTGCAAATTTTAATTGAATTTTTGAGAGCAAAATTTAAACATTTCCCAGGTCTATATTCAATAATAAATTATAATTATTTGCTTGTAAATTTTTAAACTAAATATTATTTACTATAATAAATAGTTTAATTAATTTTAAATGCATATTTTCTATTTAAAATATATATATATATATATATTAAATATATTATATAATATATAATAATTAATTTTATTTATTTATATTAAGAATTAAATAAATTAACCATAAATTAATATATAATAAATCAAATTTATTCATTTAACAGATATGAAAAAATCAGCACCTAGCACATTCGAATCAAATGGAAATAATAAAAACAAAACTAAAATTCATTGTAATTGTGTTCATAGGAATGGTCTCATTATTGTTTATATACGAGAGAATCGGTTACAATAACTACAGCTTTCACTACATCAACAAATCGATACTTAACTCAATTGTGATTAACAGCAATAATTACGGCCACAATGCAACTAGATCAAATGACAGTAGCAACAAAATCGTATCTAGCAACAAACCGAACAGTAGTGAATCGAAAAAAATTTATTCCGTGTCTAGTCTTCAAACAAAACTGAGCAATAGATTCAGTAGAGAATCGCAATCTTTACGCTTAAAAGTCAATGAATTTGAGTCAAAATATTTAATTCCGATAAGAAAGCGGTCGAAAGACTCGAAACTCTTATACACAGATATAGTCAAACAAATAACGATTACAACAATTGGTGACAAGAAATGTGATCAAAGCTACGGATATGGCCTAAAAGTCGTTATTATAGTCATCAGTCGAGTGGACGGCTTCCGGCGCCGACAGATAATACGCGAGACATGGGCTGAACGGATAGCCAATTCAAAAGACATAAAACTATACTTTGCTATCGGTTTGAGCAATAAAACTGAGACTCAAAAGCAGATAATTGTTGAAAATAACAAAACTGGAGACATATTGCAGTGGAATTTCATCGACAACTACTACAATCTGACGGTCAAGTCATTGGCAATTCTGCGTTGGATTACATTAAACTGTTTTCAAACCGAATTTGTCTACAAAGTAGACGACGACTGTATCGTAAACATCGAAAATCTCATCAAATTCTCCGAAACCGCTTCGAAGACCACTATTTATGGCCATCTCTGGAAGAAGGCGTTCGTCGACCGCAAGTCGAGTCATAAGTTCTTTATTAGTAAATCCGACTATAAGTACAACTCATATCCGGACTATACGGGCGGCCCATGGCTTATATCGGGTGCTGTTGTGCCGCTGCTATACAAGACTGCAATTACGGAGTCATTGCCGGCTCTGCCCTATGAAGACGTGTATATAACAGGTGTTGTCGCCTCTAAGGCCCGACTGGCCCGGAAGCAGTTGTCGGGTTTAGTGTATTTTTCGCATAATATGTTTAATCAGTTAAACAATTGTTGGTTTAAAGAGAATATAATTTTTTGGCAAAATTTAGACAATTTACTGATGACTAACGTTTGGAAAAATATCCTAAACTCGAGAGATATGATTTGCATACATAATGGGTCCACCGTTTTGCCTAGTTCATTATTGAAGTTGTAATTGATTTTTGTATTTATTTATTGTATTTTTTAATGTTTTTTCCTTTTATTTATTTATTGTTTTATATATAAAGAGTATTTATTTATTTTTTGACAAACGCCTAGCTGAAATTATTTTTGCAATATTTTGAATTATTGTTAACTTATAAACGTATTTAAATAATAAACAAGTTTTTAAAATAAAAATTTGATTTGCAAGTTACATTAATTTTTTGAAAAACAAATTGAGTGTTGAAAACATTATTAAATTGATTTTGAAGTTATTGCTAAACAAATTACAACATGTTTAATTTAAATTAAAGTTTAATTTTAGTCATTTTAAGTAACATTTGATAAGTTTAATTTAAACAATAATTAAATTGAAATAAAATAATACGGTTTAAAAATTTTAGTAAATATCAAGTTAAAAAAATTTAAAGTAAAAATCAACTTGATTGTTTTACTGAACTAATCCATGATTATTGACAGGAGTGCCGAACGCATCGAATTGATGCTCAAGTGTGCACTTTGAGGCACATTTGCCTCTAAACTCGATTTGTCGGACTAGAGCTTTGACGCCATGTATGCCATTCTCGGAACAGCCGTTTTCCTCGACCGCCGCAAATATAGCCGTTCCCCAATAGGTATCTCCCGAGCACTGCCCGCCCACTATAGTACCACATTCTTGAAAATTTACATTACCTGAGATATGCAAAAAAGTTTAAAATTTAAAAATTAATAAAACAGCGCAAAGAATATCTCAGCTAGGTAATTTTTCAATAAAAATTTTAATAATATAATGTTATAACTTCTAAGTGATAAATAATATTTTATGCAAAAATTAAAGTTACAGGTATAAAATAGTTAAACTACAGTAAATGCTTATTAAATTAAAACTATCTAGGTATAAAATTAGCAAATATATATTAAAAAGAATTTTGCATTTATACCGTTATTATAGCTATAAATTGCGCTTTCATTTAGATTTAATTGTTCCGCAAGTGTAGAACTTGAGTTGAAAACTGCATTCAAACCAATTTGCAACACATTTTCAATTACTCTCACACCGTTACAAGTGAATTTGCCCATGGATGTATTTTGGAATAAAAGTTCTCTGATTATCGAATCGGAATCGCAAACTAATTTCATGTTAACTATTAGTTTGGTTTCGACTATTGGTGTGATTTCTGTTTGAATTTATTTATTAAATATATTAAAATTATTATTATATTAATTAAAACAATTTATAATTTTGATAAAAGCAAAATTAATTTTGTAAACATTATAATAATTATACAAGTTAATTTATAACATTTAACACATACCAACTTCATGAGCCTTGGGCATATCTGCAATAAATTAATAAAACAATATTTTAATTATAAAAATTATTTTTTATAATTAAATAAAGTTTGTGTAACCTGCGCATAATTCCCATTGCTGACTTAAGCTTAAAATACTGGAAACAAATGTGAATAGTAAATATTTCATTTTAACTGCAATTGGTATTTACTATTTTATACTTATTTAATTAAATATAATTAAATGTTTTAAATAAAATTTATTTTAACATGTTACGAGTATAAATACTTTTTACTAAACATTAATCAGACAAAATGTTATTTTTAAACGAGTTAAACAATTATTTTAGATAATTATTAAATGTTAAAGTGTTACTAAAAAATAATCTAACTGATAAAAATATTATTATAAAGATTTCTAAGTAAATAACAAAATTAAATTTAATTTGCTAGTTAATTTATTATGCTTATATAAATACAGATGGCAAAACCAAATAAATGTATATTTACATATCGAGAAATTTTTTAATATAAATTTTTATTCTTTAATAAATAATATTAATTTAAATAAAATATTTAAAATAATCGATTTTTTTTATTTTGTTTAAAATTAATATTTTATTTATTAATAAATTTTATAGTATGTAAAAATTATTTTAATGAACTAATCCATGATTATTAACTGGAGTACTAAACAAACTAGTTGAATGTAGCAAGCTGTATTTGGAAGCACATTTGCCTTTGAACTCAAGTGTATTAATCAAACCCTTCACACTATGTATGCTATTTTAAAAGCAACCACTTTGGCTATCGGCGGTAATTATAGCCATTCCCCGGTAAGTATCCCCCGCACACTCTTCGCTTACAACAGAACCGCAGCCTTGTATTGCTATATTGCCTAAAACGACAAACAATCTTGTTAAAAAATATAACAGAAAATATGTGTTTTAATACCGTTATTATATCTTCTAATTGTTGTTGTATTTAGATGTAATCGTTCCGTATATTTAGTTCCATTACTTAATTGAAAAACGACATTAATATAACTGCCAAGCACGTTTTTGCTTGTCAAGACTCCGTTACATGTCTTGATTCTTCGGTGCCTTTGGTTGTGCATTTTTGTACTAGCTGGTTGATTCTTGAGCCGGCATCGCAACTCAATATTGAATTGGTTGTGAATATTAAGTCTACTATTGGTGTTATAGCTATTTATGTAATTTACAAAAAAAAATTATTTTACTTTTTTAAAATGAAATTATTGATTTATTATTATTTAAACTAACTGACTAATTTATTAATTAATTTGTAAAATTTTAACATACCAATTTCATGTGCATCTGGCATTTCTGCAATAAAATAAAATACACAAGTTATTAATTTATTTATTTACTAAATTTTTATTAGATAGCAAAATAAATTTTAGCAACATACTTTTGCAGTCTTCCCATTGTTGGTTTTAACCAATAAAACACAAAATTAAGAAAATTTATTAAAAATTTATTTTAATGTCTCTGTTATTGAAATGAAACTCGTTATCAAAGTTTTGATTTGTATCGACAGTAATCAAATGTTTTAATATTAAATCAATTATTTTATTCAAACTTTTATATGATTTTTAAATTCAATTAAATTGTATTTATTTAAACGCATTAATACACTTTTCAATAATACTTTTATTTACATTGTCAATTTTTAAACATTCTATTTATTATCTATAATGATAATAGTTATGTCATGTAATAATGATTTGTTATTGAACTTTAAAAAATTATCTTGATCGTATTTTAACGGCGATTTTTTGCACAATTTATTTTAAATAAATAAAATGCTTGATATTTTAGTTTAAAAGATAATTTTTAAAAACAGAAATTAAGAAGGGGAGGATCAGGAAAAAATCCTCTTTGATTCTGAAAATATGGATTTATTCTCCCCTCCCCCCCCCCTAGCATTTGGTCTGCGAAAAGGTAACCCCCTCAACATTTTGCTGGCCGCCAAAGGTGGATGGCAAATTTTTTTGGGGTTTTTTCGGCCAAAATTAGCAAATTTTTATTAAATTGTTGCTAAATCCAGTATAAATTTAATTTAACTCCAGTTAAATTAGATGAAATTTTAACATAAATATATAAGTTTTTTCAGCGGTTTTGGAAAAATCTCTCCCCTGATCTCCCCTAGGTTTTTAGCAAAAATTTTAGCAAAAATCCCTCCCCTGATTCCTTCTGGATCAACTGACCTTCTCGATCCCTGTTTGAAAAATATATTAATTAATTACATTTTTGAAACACCAAATATATAATTTTGTTAAGTTTATACATGTTTTCGGGAAAATTATTAATTAATTAAATTTAGAGCTTCATATTTTGTTAAAATATTGATTTACTGATGACTAAAATTTGGAAAAATATTCTAAACTCAAAAGATATGATTTGCATTCATAATGTGACTACAGTTTTGTCTAATTTATTAATAATTTTTAAGTGACATTACATTTTTTGATTTACATTTTATATTTAATTTTAATTTTTTTATTTACTTTTTTACTTAATTTGTTTAAATTAAAAACCTAAATTTAGACATCTCTATTCCAAAACTTTCAAAGTGACTAAAGTTTAAACGTCAAGTACGTCAGAATAATGTTAGTGCAACAGCAAGTCCTTATTATGTTAATTATATAAAATATTTTCTACATATTTTAACTTGTTTTCATCAACATTTAATCCATTTTATCTTTTATAAAAATATTTACATAATAACAAATTATCATTTCTAATAATTATTATATTTTGTTTATTATTCTTAAATTATTTTTTATAAATTAATTGTTAATTAAATTATATAATTATTTAAATATGTATAAATAAAGCAAAATATTTTTATATTGATACAATACATAACTGATTGTAAATATAAATTTAAAATACTGCCGTGTTGTTATAAGTTTTTAAAAATTTTATTTAATATTTTAAGAATTGAATTTAAAATATTAAAATGTATAAAATTGTATTATTAATAATTATTTGTTTAATGCAAATAAAATTTTACCATGGTTCTAAAAGTTTTTCACTGCGTTATCCAATCACGAAAAATAAAATTAATGGTATTATTATCGAGTTCAAATTAAAAACCAAAATTGATGTAAGTTATAAATAGGTGTTTTAAAACTAAATTAAAAAATTTATATCTAGAATATATATAAAAAATTTAACAATTAGTAAAAATAAATAAATAAAATTACTCTCAAATAAATGTTAGCAATGTGTTTATTATATTTTAATTTTAGTTTTATTTGTTAGATAAACATAAATTAAATTTAAATTGTGCATTTTTTGATAAAATATAATTTATTATTTTTATTTAATATTTATTTTAAAATTATTTTATTTTAATCAAAAATTGTTTATAGAAAGCAATTGAGCTAAATACAAATGTAACAAGAGAGCTTCGGCATACTACAATAAACAACAACTCACCAATTGTTCTCAAATATGATTACCTGGAAACGTTTTCTAAAACAACTTCAGTTCGATTAATGTCTTTAAAACAAGATATTGACATGTTTAATAAATTAAATGATGTTCAACTAAGCAAAACTATAAGCTTGCTGGATTTTATTAAAATTGAGCGTAAACAACACACAGAAACACAAACTAATGTGACCACGATGCAATATTCAAAAAATAAACTTATTGAAACAAAAACGGAAGAAATTACGTTAAAACAAACCATGCACATAAAACCGCATACCAGTCATGAAGTAGATAAAAAAAATTTAAAATTTAATAATTTATTATGCTAAAATTGAATATTTATGATAATAAATTTAAAAAAAATAATATTAATCATATATATTTTAATTTAGGTGAAAGCATTTATTGATTGGATTCCTAGCTTGATAATACCATTTCAAGCAAAAATTTGTTTGACAGGTGAAGAAATAGTAAATAATCAAAAATTTAAGTTAAATGCTCAAGAAATTATCGAGAAAATATTACAAATAAATTGGAATGTTAAAATTGTTAATTCAACTGAATTTTGTTTAACTGTTAAAGTATACGGTTTAAGCGAATGTTCGCTTTGGATAAACAGCGAACTCAATATCAAAAATAAAACTGAATCAGGTGAAATAAAAACACCAAAATTAATTTAGCCGAATAAATTAAATTTTACTATTGTTGTTATATTTATAACTATTAATATAATTATTAGCTTGATCTTTTTTTATTTTAAAGTTTAAAATTATAGAATAGATATTAATCGCTTGTTAAGTGTTTGTTAATGTTTATTTAATTAAAACGTTTAATAAATTAAATTTTTTCTTAAATTAAAATTTTATTTTATAATTAAAACATCAATGCTTGAACATAAAATATTAATAATTTTATTATATGTAAAACAAGTTTAAATTTATATAACTTAAAAATAAAAATATGCTTAAAACAACTAGATATTATATAAATTGACATATAATGTGTAATAATAAAATATTATTTCTGTTTCATATATAATAAACAAATATCATAAATAAATTGAAAAATATTCGCCGAGTTGGTTACATCTCATAGTTCAAAAAGATTTATTAACAGTTTAATTGTTTACTAAACATACAAAAACAATATATTATATCTGCAATGTCCGCCAAAGAACATAGCAGATATCTTGTTTTTAAATGTTTAATATATGATATAATAGTTAATAAAAATTTGATTTCTTATTTTTGCTAGTCTTTGCTCGTTTGTACTGTTATCCAGATTCAGAAAGGGTCTCGAATTTTAATATTAAATAAAATTTTATGACAGGATAGCTTGTAAATTTTTAATGATTAATTAAAATTTTGTTTTGCTATTCAACTTGAAAAAAGTAAAACTATTTTATTTTTAAACTTGAA
>JAQFXP010001958.1:0-16876 GCA_034693685.1 Belba bartosi
TTTTGTAATATTAATTGTTTATATTTGATATCAGCTGTGTACTTTGATGGCGTATAGCATGATGAAGTATTGAGTCTTAATACAAAAATCTAAAATTATTTAGTAATTTATTAAATTACAACTTTAGATATTTGTTTAAATTAATAAATTAAATTAATTATTAATTATTTATTAATTATTTATATTTTTATTATTTTTTAAATGTGTTTTTAAACCATTAAAAGAAAATTATTATTTTAAATGCTTTGAAATTAATTTTATAAATAATTAATTTGAAATTTGTTTGAGATTAGTTAGGTTAATTTATTAAACAAATAATGTTAAAAGGCAAATTTTAATTCATTAAAACTTTATAATATTAAAATTTTAACTGACTAAACTAAACTTTTTAGAAATAAATTATTTATTCTTTGTAATTTATCAAATTGTTTATTTTATTAAACAGATATTTTACAAACATTAAATTATCAATTTTACACATGTACAAAAACAGTTGCATGCACAGCCGCTAAGATTAAAAAGCAGGGATTGAGAAGGTCGGCCGATCCAGGCAGGGGGGATCAGGGGAGAGATTTTTCTCAAAATTTTGGCCAAAAACCTAGGGGGGATTAGGGAGGGGATTTTTTCAAAAACGTTCAAAAAACCTATATATTTATGATAAAATTTTTTGCCTAATTTAACTGGATTTAAACTAAATTTAGTTAAATTAACTGGATTCAAACCGGATTTAGCACCAATTTAGGGAAAATTTCCTAATTTTGGGCAAAAACCCTTACGGCGGTCGGCAAAACGTTGAGGGGTACCTTTTCTCGGATCAAATGCTAGGGGGGGATAAATCCAAATTTTCAAAATTAGGGAGTTTTTGCCTAATTTCCCCTTCACGATCTCTGTTAAAAAGTAAGCTTGTGTTAGCAAACATACACATAACAACTTGCAAGTTTTTAGCAGCTAAGCCATAAAAAGTTTGTTTTATAGAAAAACTCATGTCTACTTTCTAATCTTAGCGACTGTATCATTCTAAATTGATTTATAAACAACTTAATCTCAGAATAAATTTATTTAAAGTAAGAAAATTTATTAAATATTTTATGATTTATATGAGTGATACGTCTAAAGACACAAAAGTACATCAATTTTGTCAGTAGTTTAGCAATTGTTAAATCTGAATAACAAGCCATCGAATAAATTTGAAATTTTTTTTTATTTCGATACATTCTCGAGACCTGAAATATATATATATTTTTTAGAATTGAGAAATAATAAGACTAAAATTTTTTGAAACCTTTATTCAAGCGTAAAAACTTGGATTTTTATCATTTCTTTGTATATGACTCTAATATTCTCAACAAAATTATATTCAAATAAACATAAATCGATTCGACGAATGAAACGCTTTTGAACATTACTTTTGATTAATTGTCAAAAGATTGACATTTTTATGTCGATTGTTTGCAATGGATTTGAATTTTACATGTTTTTTATTTATAATATATTTTATATTGAACTTGCTTTGACTTAAATTGATGAAAAACGTTACTTTATTTTTGAAATAATTCAAATTTATTATCTACCTTGATACAAATATAGATAAATAGTTCCCAATGTGTTTTAGTTTGATTATTTGTTGGTTAAATTTTAAAAAAATTGCAATACATTGTTTAAAAAACATATTATACTCTAGAGTTTAAACTAGTGTATAAATAAGTTGTGTTTGCAAGCTTATTATTATAATTTATAAACATTATAAGATATCATTGATTATTTAATACATAAAACTTTGCAAATTTTAAATTAAATTTTTATTCTCTGCTAAAGACTGTCTATATTATCCAAATTATTGATAGTTTTATCGATTGTATAAATAAAAATTAAAAATAATTTAAATTTTAATAATTTATTGATTTAATTGAATTCAGGAGCGGTTTAACGCGGAATTCCGTCACAGATTTGGGTTTTTCTGCTGTTCGTGTTGTCAGCACTGGGGACCCCATCGGTCGCATAACAGTAACACAATAATAGTGACGACGACAACAACGGAATGCGAGCCAAGTCAGTGGTTAAACCATTCTTCGCACTTCACTTCAGAGGCAAATAAGGTTCAGAGCATAACCAGCAAAAGGCATACATTGCTCCGCATTCCTGGCCCATCGAGTCAGGCATCAGCGCATCCAAATCCGAAGACCAAATCAAACAATAATAGAATGAAATCGATGAAAGGCACCGAACAAATGGAGATCTCTAGCCTTCACAGTCTTCATAGGCTTAATGACTGCAATTCTAACTCCAGTGCAGCCAAAATACTGAGAACTGATGTGAGTGCTAACTGTGCTAAACCTAACCGTGCCAATGCTAACGGGCCCAACGGTGATCAAAGTTGTGATATTAATTCGATTAGTTCTGAAAGACACAAATGTCTGAATATAAAGGCCATCGATAGCACAGAATCTAGTCTTTGAATATTGACTCAACTCTCGACATATTATAGTAATCAAAGATATACTGATGTATTGACTCAAGTCTTTAGTCTATAATTTATTTTATGGCAATTTATCCGCTCTTTTCAAACAAATATCACCCAAACTGTATATACCAGTACTGTCTGTAATATATAAATAATTCGTATAAATTGCTATAAATTGATGTATTTTTGTCAAAAACTCGAAACTCGCCTCAAATTCATTGAACAAAATGATAGAATGAATACATTTGATATAATATTGTTTTTTTCTCTTTCATTAAATTTCTCATCGATTTTGACTTAAAATTATAGGTCGAGAAGACGAGTCTCTCAAACCATTACTAGTATTACAAATATATTTTTGAAATAACTATTGAAATTAAGTTGAGTTTTATTAAAATATTTATTTATGTGAAATACCAAAGAATAAATTAGAAGCCATCTATCATCTCATCCATTATACCATTGATGAGCCAAAAGAACAAGCAAATATATCGTCGATTAAATTTAGGGCTAAATTCTTTACGAGTGTTGAAAATATACATTTTCTGATTCGATAACTATTTCTAAAAATAGTTTTTTTAACCGCTTTTAACTAAAGCCAAAAATAATTCAAATCAAACTTTTTTTCAACATTTTTAAGGAATTTTTTCTTAAATAACTTATTAATAAATTCTAAATAATAGCCTCTCAACATGAAATATTTGACAGATTGTCATTTAAAAGTCATATATTTATATTTCTTAAATATTTTTAAGTTATTTTTAGTAAATTTTGTTTTGTTTTCCTAAATGAATAAAAATATTGTATTTATTAACGATTTTGTGATTATTTTATTAAAATGTTATTAAGTTATACTCAATGAGTGAATTGATTTTCTGCTAATGATTCTAAAATTTGTTATTCATTTATTGAATTAATTATTGCTTATAATTAATTCAAATTCAAATGACTGCAATAGTAGAGATTTAATGACTTTAATATGATTATAGATCTAAAAATTTAAGACTTAAATCCGTTTCATAGCTTTTTATGCTGATTAATAAACCAATTCTTTTGAATATTAAATAAGCATCATTAAATAGCTTGAAAATAACAAACAACAATAAGGTTATATTTTATATATTGCTTTTATTAGGGCTAGCTAAAAATTAGCTTGGAGTTTTAGGTCAAAAAATAAACACAACGTATTTTTTTTGTTAATTTTGGGATTTTTTTTATCAAAAAATTTTTAATCTTTAAATTGTGGCTAGATATATTTTAAATTTAATTAAATTATTTAAATTTCATTTTAATCTTTTTTAAAACTAATCAAACGTTTGCTAATTTACCGTCCAATACCTTCTAAGATTTAGAAAAGTACAATTTTATTTTTAATTAAACCCTTAACTCGACCGACCAAACCTAATCCTAGAATTTAGTTTTATCAATTAATTAATCAATCACTATAGTGTAATGTTTATTTTCAAGAAAAACTGTAACATTTAACTAAAGTCCTAAAAAGCCCTCAATTAACAAATATTATTTGAAAAAATACTTGAATACTACATTACTTTATATTCCATTTGTTTATGTCTCCATAGATTTATTATCAATTATTTTTATTACCATTTAGATTGAAAAAATACATTATATTTTCTAATTATAATATCAATATAAATTTTTTTTATTTATCTTTATTTGGCAATTAATTTTTTCTATCTAATTAAAATAATGAAAATTTAGCATTTTAATTTTATTAAACTATTTTAGAAAACTATTGCCTAAAAACGAGTTATATATACTAAAGATATATTTCAAAGTAAGTTAAACATATCATGTCTTGCATTGATCATGTTTAGTTCTAGTTCAAGTCATGTCTACATTGATAGCATGTACAGTAGTTACATAAAGATATATATATTTATTTATTTAAATCTTTTTGCTTTGCATTAAATTTTTCAATTTTTATTTATTTAGTAAAATGTTTGTAAATTTTGTTGAATATACGCTCTTTTGATTATATAAATTGGTCGGCAATAAAAAAGCCTCAGTTATAAAGCTTAGCTTCGGTTATAATTTATAGTTTCGGTAAACTTGCTAAATTATTAATAAAGCAAAAAATATCATAATATTAAATTTAATGAATACATTTAATTAAATAAAGCAGATGCAATTATAATATAACTTTTTATTGCACAAGTTTTTTAATTTAAAACCAAAACCAAAATTAAATTTTAGCAATTATTCCAAATATATATAAAACAAAATAATGTTTTTTTGTTTAACTTAAAAAAACAAATAAAATATAATAAATAATTTACTTTTATTATTCTATAGAAACAAACTCTAAAATAATTGTCGATAAATTAGGTAAATTAGTAATGGATTTGTTATAATTTACATTTAGTTCAATGACAGTTTTATATAATTATTTAAAAAATATAACTGATGTTTAGGAAAAAAATTAATAAAATAGCAAAAAAACATTTTTTATAAGTTTGTTAAAAATTTAATAAACAAAGACATAATAAAAATAATTTTTTTTATAACCCCAAGACAATTTAAGTAATTTAAACAAATAATATTTTTTCAAAACTGTAGCTATTTCAACAATATTGTTTAAACATAAATATTTTATGCTTATTCTATTCTTTGTAAAATTCTACGCAAACTAATTTTTATTTGTTATAGTTATTTAAAATATTAAATTTCTAAAATTTGACTTTACTTGTAAAATTCAATTATTGTAGAACTCCCCCCCTTCCCCCAGAGTCACAACTTAAATAAACTAATTTTTAAATACTGTATGTTGTTATAATTGGCAAACCAAAACATTTTTTTAGTTGGTAATTGTTTCTTGAAGATTTTCAATTTAAAATTTTTTTTAATTTAATACAAAAAATCTTTAAATTAGAATTGTTTAAAAAACAATACGTAAATAATTTTTTAAATGTTTTTATCAGTTTGACTACATATTTTTATATATTTTATATATTTTTTAACAACATGTTTAAAAAATTCGTTTATTTGATTTGAGGCTCTGGTGGTTTCGCAATCATTTGAAAATAACAATTTTTTATTCCACACACAATCTGTTAAAATCTCATTTAAAGATTCAATATTTAAAAAAATTATAACAAATAAGAAAAAATTGAAAAATAAGTTTGCTTTGAATTTAACAAAGAATAGAATAAGCATAAAATTTTCATGCTATGACAAATTTGTTAAAAAGATTAAAGGCATTTCACATTAAATTTTACTATTTTAAGAATATTATTTGATTATTATAAAAATGACAAATCAATGTAAGAGTTTGTTGACATTTATTTTAGATTCTTAGATTTTTATGATGTTTAAATTGGTTTTGGTTTTAGTCCATTTTGACTTTGGCATAGTAGGGGGAGGGGGAACTGGTCAATGTGTGATACTGTTACATATGTTTAGTAGTTACTTACAATGACTATAGTATTGTATTACACACATGAAGTGCAAACGTTTTTATATAACGTGTAAAGCATTCTCTGAACATAATCAGGAAAAATGTCTTTTAACGTAAAGCAGAGTCTCTGTTCTCAACGACTTCGCGACTGTATTTGACTTTTTCGACACATATTTCAACGTTTAAACCAAAATCGATACTTATTTGACTATTCGGTGTCGAATACTTTAGCCAAAAATATAAGAATTGGGAAAAAAATATGTTATTCTCAGTGCGATTATCATTAGGAACAACCATTCGTACAATTTAAAAGATATATTTCTAGTCGTCTCTTATATGGAATATAAGTATCTATTTTATATTTCTAAGAATTTTGAAAACTTTCAGCACAATTATGATTTCCATAAAAAATTTTATTATATAATATTAACTGCAGTTATACTATTGTAATGGTTTTAACAGTTGCACAAAACTATCATTATATGCTCTTATTTTTAGCAAACTTTAGCAAATAGTGCTTTTTATCATTAAGTTTAATATATTTATTATATTAATAATATTTCTTTTTCTTAACTAAAATTAAACCAATTTATGAAATATAATTATAATTATAAATAGTAAATAAGTTTATTTATAGTAAAGTCACTGATACTCATCAAAAATCGTATTTAAAAACATTTTCTAACTTGTTAGACATTCAATAGTTTCTTTGTTGCAAGATAAATTGTTTTCGAAAAGGTTAACTTTTATGTCATCTCCGTCAATACAAACTTGTTTACTTGAAAGGTTTTTAAAATATAGTGGGTTAGTCTTTTTTATATTGACATATACATTTTTTTCTCTTTTACACAATGCTCATTTCTCATTTTTTCTGTCATCAGAAGCTATTCGGGTTTAGTATTGATTAACCCCTTTTGTATGTATAGAATATATGAGTAAAACTAGCATGTGTCATATTTTTTTCTCGTTGCATTGTCTCAGAAAAAATGATTTCAATTTTTATTTGATTTGCAAATGCAATGCAAATCATCTGAGAATATGTGTAAGAAAGTAGAAATCGCGACAAGAATTCTGATTCAAACAAACATTTAGATCACACGCAGTGCTCGTAATATATTATATGAATTCCTTTGCGAATATATGCCTAAACTTATTTTCAATGCTGGCTAAACTTAGGGTTAACCAAAGGTCGGCCGAGTTTGGTGGGGTTAGGTTGAGATAAAATAACAGATTTTTTTCCTAAAAACCCCAAAGGGCATAGGAAAAGTTGAAATGACAAATTTAATTAAATTTAAACTAAATTTAGCAACAATTTAATATAAAATTTTTATTTTTTAACTCAAATACTCAAGAAGATATTTTCCAAATTCCTAAAGTCAAATAATATTTTGATTTGATCTTATTGGTTAACCCTGCTAAACATCTAATATAAATATGCCTTAAATTGAATATAAATGTAAAACATTTTTGTTTTACCTAAAAGTTATAATTCAATCTAAATCACAACAACATAAAGAATAAAGATTTTAAAATTCAATTATTTTTTTGAACAACTTTTATGTCCATACAATACATTTTAATTTAATTTGAGATTTAGAAAAAGTATTTATATTTATTACATAAAATGCATTTTAAATTGAATCAGAAAAGAGTCACACCTTCTCAGGCTTTACAATAGCAATAGCTAAGCAAACGGTGCGTTAGAAGTGTTAATCGATTCGTATGTTTAAGCAATAATTTCTTTTTTGCGAGTATTAAATGTTTGCGATATTTCTTCTTTTAACTGATTTTTATTTTATTCAATGCAATCCTATTCCCAAAACCAATAATATGAGCTCGTCTTTGCTTTTTCTTATTGATTTCAAATTATTGGAGTTTCAATTGAAGTCTTGTAAGTGATGTATGGGATGTGATCACCATTTTAATGGACAGCAATTTTGATGACAAAATACACTATTTATTATGGATTTGATGCTATGCTCAACCAATTTGCTGTAAGAGTGAGCATACAAAACATACACATCTAATGATGTGCATTGGTTAATTAACCCTTATCTTAAACAAACTTTCAACTGCAAATTGCACATTTATGTTTGAATTTCTAAAATTTTATATTGTTTATTATAACATGCTATAAATTACAAATTATGCTTAAATTAATTTTTAAAAAATCTTGTTTTAAATTTATTATTATGTTAGGTTAGATATTTATATAATTTGGTCAAATTTTAAAACTATTTAAAATAACTTTACTCCGCTTATAACAACCCATTTGTAATTAATACACGTTTATAATAAACATGAATTTGTTAAAAATAAATATTAAGGTTATGAGCAGAAACTTTGGTTTTCGGCCCAAAACAGAAAATTAAAAAAAATTAATATCTTAACTTAACTTAATTTGATTTATATTTTATTTTTTAACACAAAGTAATTCATAAAAATTTATTTGAGTAAATTTATAAACTTTTATCAAAAACTGAGTATCTTATATAAAATCAATAAAAACAAAAGTTTAAATTTGTAAATTAAATGCAAAATATAATTGTTGTAAGTTTAAAGATTAAAATATTAAGCATATAATTATCAAGTTAAAGTTTTTAAATTATATCTATAATTTTTTATTAAATTTGAAAATTAATTACATTTAAACATAATAAAATATATAAATTTTCAAACCAATGCACATCATTTTTTAAATTAAAAACTAGAAGACGCCTTTGAAATATTACTCTGAGTTATATTGTTTCCGACACTCCTTATGTCCTATACATTGCCTTTGCGCTCAATATATGGATCAAATGTTTTTGTGAAAAATTTTTAACAAACGCTAAAACAAAAATATTTTTACGGTTTTAGTGATTTATTATTAACTTCTCTGCCATAAGTAGTCTGCCGTTGAAAATGGATTACATTTTTCCTGAAAATTTTCACTTAATTTAAGTAAAAATTTTGTTAATAAATAAAATCCGCTTTTCTTAAAATTAAGAAAATTTGTTTAATTTTCGAATTAAAATTATTTTATTATTTATTTTAAAAAATAATTGCCTCAAGAAATGCACTCTAACAATTAGCATACTTATCTTGCTCACGGCGTTTAGCAAATTAAGTATTATTTTAAAACAATTGTAATTAGTAAAGACTAACGATGTTGGTTTTAGCCGCCAATGAGGCAGTTAAGCCGATTTCTAGATATAATGTTTATAAATAGAAAAAGTAAGATTTTTATATAAATAAGCGCCAATGTGCTTACTTTTTGATTCAGAAAATACTACAAAGTATTTCGTATAAGTTCTAATTAGATACGTGAAGGGAAAACATAGAAAAAGCATTTAATTGAACGCTCCGTAACGTATGTGAGTTAGTTGTCAATCAATATTAATAAGAAAAAGAAATCCCAAGTTATTTGTCTTTGAGTATAATTAGATGTCTTTTGTTGTAAATTATGTTTTTAGTTATTTTAAAATCTTCTTACTTTACTAATTAACCATAAAAATTGAAAATTTATTTCATTATATAAAAACAGTAAAGTTAGAAATCCTCTTAACGCCTGCATTGACTGCTAAAATTAACATAGATAGTCTTCTTATTATAGTATTTTAGCATTCAGTACTTTTTTCATTGTTTTAAAAATAGTAATAAACTTTCGCAACGCTTTAATCAAACTGAACATGTTAATTGTATGTACAAAATGTCATTTTGAAGGCTTGAATAGAGAATATGTATATGGGTTTAAGTAGAATTTGAAATAATTTGCAATTTTAGTTATATTTTGCTTCGGTTTAAAAAAATCTTTAGTTGACATACAGTAACTCACAGCTAGTTATTCACATTTTTAGGTACATTATATAAATTAATTGAATTATATTCTAAATTACATAATATTAATATTGACAGGTGTGAATTTTTTAAATTGAGAACTTTATTAACAATTTTTTGTGATATAAGTTAAATGTTTTATTTATTTAAATTTTTATATTAACCAATTAAAACAGTTTTTTCTGAATAACTTATTTAATGAATAAATTTAAATATAATTTTTTAAATGACGTTTATAATTTTAATTTTAAATGACGCTTTTTAAAAATAAAAATTTTTTATACCTGCAAGTTAGTAGTGAATAAACAAAGTGATATAACAAGTGATTTATTGCTCTTTTATTTTTTAGCTAAAATATATTTTAAAATTAAATTTATTTTTAATAAACTAACAATAAATCTACTCCATTAGTAAAGTTGTTTTACGAAACTAAAAGTTGCAAATTCAATTTAATAAAAACAAAACTTTGTGTTATACGAAATTTTGTTAAGTGATTAAATTTAAAAATTAATATCTATAAAAATAATAATAAGCCCTGTTTAATCTTAAAAATATAGCATGCAAGGCAATAGTGCCGTTAATAAAACTAATAGAGCTCTAAATGTATAAAATATTTTCTACTGTATTAATATGTTTAAATTTTTGACTTGTTAAACTTATGCAAATAATTTTTATATAAATTTGTTTAATTGGAATTAATATTAAATTTATTTTAAAAATTTATTAGTAATAAATTATTACACTATAAGTTTAATGCTTTTAAATTGACTATAATTTATTGAACTTTTAGTGTAATAAATAAATTGTATTGAATTCAGTTTAATAATTTAGTTTTGTTTTACATTAGATATTAATTTTTGATTAAAATCTAAAATCTATAAATTGTTAACTATCTAAATCGGAGCTGCTCAAATATGAACTTATATTTCCCCTTTTTATAATAAAGTAATGTACTAGCTGGGTGAACGTTTACTACTGTATACGTAGTCAAATAAAACATAATTTTTAAACTTTATTTTACATTTATGATATTGATATTCAAATGTGGCAACATTCATAGTTCAAAAGAGTTAATTAAAACTTTAAATGTTTACTAAACATACAAAAACAATATATCTGCATAAGTCTAAGGCTAACTTTGTAAACCTTTGCAGATATATTGTTTTTGTATGTTTAACAAATGGTATAAAAGTTAACAAACACTTTATCTTGTGGCCATTTCTGTTGTAAATATCTATATCAATAAACAATTATTCCTAAATTATAAATTATTTTATTGTAACTTAAGTTATGAATTAAGTATATTGAATTTGCACGCATCTAGAAGCTTTTTGTAAGATTTTAAGCAACGTCTATATCAGGGATCGTGAAGGGAGGGGGGGATCAGGCTAAACCTCCCCCTAATTTTAAAAATTTAAATTTATTCTCCCCCTAGCATTTGGTCCGAGAAAAGGTACCCCCCTCAAGTTTTTGGGTTTTTGCCCAAAATTAGGAAATTTTCCCTAAATTGGTGCTAAATCCGTTTTAAATCCAGTTAATTTAACTAAATTTAGCTTAAATTCAGTTTAAATCTAATTAAATTAGACAAAATTTTATCATAAATATATAGGTTTTTTAAGCGTTTTTGGAAAAATTCCCTCCCTGATTCCCACCCTGATTCCCCCCTGGATTTGCCGATCTTTTCGATCCCTGGTCTATATATTTTGGTCTGTTAGACCAATTGTTAGCACTAAAAATCTAAATCTATAATTTTTATTGAATACTTATTTTTATTATATTTCTGCAAACTCTGATGAAGTATATAATAAAAACTTCAAAAGTATTTTAGGTTTTACAAAATGATAATCCTATTCAATGGTTTAAATAAGTAATATTCAACAAATTTTAAAATAAACGTTAATTCATAGAAATAGTATTATATATTAAAAGTTAAATATACTTAACCAGAGATTGAGAAAGGAGGGGATTTCCCTGATTTTGAAAATTGGCATTTATTCCCCCCTCCCTAGCATTTTATTATTATTGGATTAAATATAAACTATTCTGCCAAATTCGTTTAAATTAATAACAATTTCTATGAATAGTACATCTTATTGTCAATTTTTACAAGCTCAAAACATATTTAACGTTTCAAAATTAGGATTGTGGCAAGCACAGAGAAGTTTTTGGTATATTTTGATAGGGTAAAAGGTCCTTTTATTAATGCATTTAAAGCATTAATCATTGCTTTAAATATAATGGAAGAAAAATATCAATTAATAATAGATTTGATATAATGGTAGAAACAAATTAAGGCGATTAGAAATATGGATCATTAGTAAACAGTTAAGTGCTTTTACAACATTATACCAAAAAATTAATTCAAGTCATACTCAACTAAATAAGAAACGAATGCTTTATTACAACCCTTGCATTCAAACAATTTGTTTTCTTCACTTAATTTATTTTTTCATAATAACGAATAAAATATAAATTTCAAACATTTTTCTAAAATTTGAATTTTTAATATTTATTTTAAACATAAATATATTTTTTCTCATTTTGGCAAAAATTTTATAACTATTTATATATTTGAAAAACAACCAAAAATTAGAATAAAATAATTTGAAAATATATATTTCACAAAAGACTTTATCAACAATTTTTGAAATTATAATTTTCTCATTTACACTTGAACTATTTTACAAAATAAATTCTTTATAACTCCAAAAATCATATTATGAGATAAAATACACTTTTCTATTCAGTGAATTACGTAAACTGGATTTAATATTAAAATCCTATAAGCCTTTACAACTTACATTTTGTTTTCAGCTAGTTCAATCAAACATTAAAGATGCACTGTTTAAAAATAGCCAAGCGCATTAACGTGTGCAAAATCGTCAATTGACGTATTGATCAATACTTTTTGCAATTTTAACTAAAGGTTTATATTTAACGTCACAACAATTTATAGACAAATATCTCCCCTTTTATATCAAAAACATATTAATCACTGATTTGATGATTAGATTATAAGTTATAATTAGAGATGAAATGAATAATAAACTTTTGTTTTTATTTCTGAGGCATTAGTAGATTATTCTTCTTTTTATACAATGGGTTTTAGGTAATTATTACGGTTAACATATAAATCAGCTTATTAACAAATTCTATTTAATTTAAGTCAACAAGTCAATTAGTTGCTAAATTTATTATTTTTATATTAAATTATTAAATAAAATTTAATCATAAATCAGTGGTCAATATGTTAATAATATAAAAATGATATTTGTTTCTGAACTGCTAAATAAAGTAAAATTATTTTTAAAATGAAAACTTTCCAATTAATTCAACAAGACATTATATTGCAAAACAATTGCTTTTAGTTATTTATTAATACGCATATAATAAATAGAAATTTGATTTAAATTAATTGACTTTATTACAGCTATCTTTTCAAATTTAATCATAAATTTTTTTATTTTTTTTATTAGTTTAATGAATAAATTTTAAAATAAATTTGAATAAATAATTTTTATTATATTTATTTTAAAAATTTTTAAATAATCTTTAATTTAAAATTTATAAAAATTTTGTCTAAATTGTAAATAATTATTTATAAAAAATATGTATAAAAGCTTATTTATTTATAAATATGTCAAAGGTTATATGTCATCTATAGTATTATAAATATTTAATATAATAAATTTTTATTTTATAATAATAAAGTACTAATAAAATAAAAACATTATTGTTAAATTAAGTCAATATATTTTTCTATAAGTGCCATTAAAATACTTATTTCGAACCATAAAATCTATATAACAAATATTTTAAGTATTGATATAACGAATTTAACGAGGATAAATATATAATATTATTTTTTATTTTATTGTTTTATAAGAAATTTAAAAATATTAAATTTTAAGTTGAAATATATTAATTTAGAGTATTTTAATTAAAAAAATTTAAGTTTAATTTATTTACAGCACACTTATTTATACAAACATTAAAAATAATAGTAGTTAAGCAGGTGAAAATAGAATTTTAATTAAATCAGTGAGTCTAAATTTTTAATAATAGTTTGATAAAAATAATTAATGTTTTAAAGTTTAAATTAATTTTAAAATTTGTGTGTTTTTAAATTCTTTATAGATACGTCATTGATTAACGGTTAAAAGCAAAGTTTCTAAATTTTATCTTTTTAAATATTTGAAAATATATATATATATATATATAATTTATTTAATGTATAATAAACTTTAGCATATGACTAATAATTAAGTAGTTTGATTTAAATTTAAAATTAATTACCGGTATTAAAATATAAAAAATAAATAATATAATAAATAATATAAGAAAATAAAAATTAGTAATAATTTTTAAAAGTTTGCTTTTCTTGATAATTATATAAATGTTGATATTATTAATTATAAATGTATATAAAATTTGTGTACAATAATTTTATCTTTGCAAAATAAAAATTTAATTAATGTTTTAATTCTCGTAACTTCAAATCTAATTTTATAAATTTTTAAATTATTTATTGTAATTGTGAAATAGACTTTTAAAATTCTAAATTAAGTTTTAAATTTTTAATGAATAACTAATAATAATTTTAATGTAAAATTTAAAAATATTTTAATAATAATTTTAAAATATTCTAGTTACGCAATCTAATGTTAAAAATTTATATTTAATAAAATATTGTTTAAGGTTTAAAAATATAAATTAATCTGGTGTAGCAGATTAATATTCAAAACAGTATTTTACTTATTAAAAGTTTTTTACTGTTGGCGAAAATATTTTTATTCTAAATTTAACTATTTAATTAAATTATTTTTTAAGTTATTTTAAATAATATTGATTAAAAATTATTTATAATAAATTGATTTACAAATCTAATTTGTTTTATGCATATAAATTAAGTAATTGATATATAGTTTTCAATAAACAAAAAATAAATATCTTTAAACAATTAAAAATTTATTTTTAAATTAAATAACTTTTAGTTTTAAAAATTTACTTCAAAAATATATAATTTTTTTTAAATAATTTTTACCATAATTTACCTTGTTTAGTTTTGTAAAATATATTATACAAAAATTAATATCAAATACTATTATATTAATTTTATTTTTCATTTTTGCTAATAACATTTTTAACAATAATTTTTTAATATAAAGAAATTTTTTAATTAAAAATATTTCCAAGTACAAAAATTTTATAAGAAATAATTTAATTATAAAATTTCTATCAAACATATTTTTTACAAATTTAATTTTATTGTGTTAAACAATATTTAATAAATCATAAACAGATAATTATTAGTATTTTAAAATATATTTTTTTAAATATCTATAAATTTTTTAAAATAAACATATTATTAAATATTATAAAAATTATTAAAAATTCAGAATTTCAGAAAGAAATTAAGGTAGATAGTTTTTAATTGATTAAAAAAAAAGTTTGCTTAAAATAGAAATACTTTAAATATTGCTAAATTATTTTTGCAATTTAATTTTATTTCCTTAGATTTAAGCCGGATTTAAACTTTTTTAGCATTAATTTAAGAAATTTTTTTTAAATTTTGGCCAAAATTTTAAGATTTAAAGTGCTATTTTTGCGCAATCATGGAAGTAAATAAAATTTTACATTAAGAAAAATAATTAGTTATTTTTCCTATTTTTAACTTATGGTTTGAATTTTCTAATTTATTTGCTTTTAAAATCAACTAGCTTTTTTGCAACTTTGATGTTTGAAAGTAATTGATATTAATATATAAATATAATTTATAAAATTATTTTTTGTATAAAGTCATAAATTATAATCTAAAGTTTATTGAAGTTTCACATACTAGTTATTAAATTTTGTTTTATTGCACTACATATATACTAAACGAGTTTGTTTGTTAAATGTAATAAAGTATAACTTATAAATTATAAGTTATAATAAAATAACATGTATTGCAAACAAACACCTGTTTAGATGTTTAACACAATAACTTCTAATAGCATTTGAAGCTAACTTATATTACTAACATGCTAAATTTTAACAATTTATTAATTTGCTAAAAGCAAGAATTAATTTATTTAATAATGAGTATTTTCAATTTTATAAAGCATAAGCTAGATGTTTAAAATATTTTTCTTTAATTAAAAATTTCGCTTACTTCTTTTAGCAAATTTTTTTTATTCTACAAATTATATTCTTATATCAATTATTTTTAGCAACCAAATTTTTAAAGAAATTAGAAGCGGTCTTTGCCAAAATTATATCAGATGTAATGTTTGCCTAAAATTAATTATTTTAAATATTAAACATTATTTAGTAATCTAAAACTTTAGTTGCATATAGGCTACTAAAGTGTAATGTTGCTTTTAGTCATATACTTGTATTTATAAGTACAATACATGTATTAATTTATGTTACGTGTATTGATTAAGTTTAATGTTATATTTCATGAGAATCTGCTGTATCTATTTAACTTCTACTAATATTTTTTTAGATTTTTATGTCTATTAATAATAATAAAATATTAATTAATAAACTTTATTATACCTGAGCCCGTATTGCAAATAAATTAAAATTGCGCTATAATTAGTGTATTTAATACCAAAAATCAAATATAAACCACTAATTAAATGCTAACATTTTCCTCGTTTTCTTCTAAAAACACAAATTAATAGATTATTTCATAACCAAAAAGCAATTATTTTACATAATATTAGATATTATTACACAAATCCAAAATATTGTCTTTATAACTATATATCATATTCAAATTACATTTTAGGCATGTCTTAAAAACCTAAATGTTTAAAAAATATTCTATTATATTTAAGTTATATAAAAGTTAACCAATCTTGTTTTCTAACTTAGAAAATTTGGCAAGTACTCCCTTGAGTTTTGGGGCATAAAATAGGTACTTTTGTTATTTTTTGGTCAAAATTACGCAATTCTCCCTAGTTTAAAATTAAATTTAAAATTTATTAAAACTAAATCTTGTTAAATTTAGTTTAAGTTTAAGTTAAATTAATATTAAAGTATTAAAAATGCACAGAATAAATTTACGTTTTTATATCTGCTTTTAAGTTTTTAGGAAATTACCATTTTACATCTAGCTTGTATCTGGCTTGGCCAAATCTGGCTAACCCTGATATATAATATTATATTTAATTATGAGTTTGGGAAAG
>JAQFXP010001959.1:0-16872 GCA_034693685.1 Belba bartosi
TTTCTTTTGTCTTAAAATAATGTTTCTAGTTATTTTGAATAGTTTTTATCATGCCACTTAACCATAAAACCCAAAATTTTATTTTTCTCTATATAAACAATACAACCAAAAAGCCCCCTAACGCCTCCAATTGCGGCTAAAACTAATATAGTTAGCATCTAATTGCTTTTATTGTTCCAAAAACAGTAATCAAGTTTCTTAAAACCGTGAACAAGTAAACGGCACTTATGGTTAGTTTGTATTAAAACAATTATCTCATTGATATGGTAACTTTTATCATTAAATCTCTGTTGGAGTTAGCCAAACAATTAGGAAAATATTAAAACTCCACAATAGAAAATCTCTGTTGTGATCAGAAAATAGACGTAAATGTATATAACTGTGTTGACAAAAGCGCAATAATTAATAAATTGCATAATATTAAAAATTAAAAGGGCTTTGTTTAATTTGAATAGTAATTTTCGTATGATCAATTTTACAAATTTTAAATAATAACAAATATTATATTAGTTTAATTAAAAATTGTTAAATGATTTTATAAAATAGTAAAGAGATGTTTTATTTAAAGAATGGTAAAGATGATAATAAAATTTATTAATATAAATAAATTTAATAAAATATAAATTTAAAATTAATAATTTATAAATTAAATATTTTATATTTAATAATTACATCTTTACACTAATTAAAAAATATTAAAATATACTGTAATTTAAATTTATTTAAATATTTTATTTTAAAACAGATTTTAAGTTAAATTATATGGATTATACAAAAAATTGTTAATATTTTAAAATAATAATTAAACATTTGCTTAAATAAATAGAAAATAACATGCTAATTTTTATTTTTAATTTGTGAAAAATAAAGATAGAATATCAAAAATAAAACTATAATTTAAAATAAAAATAAAATTTTATTTAAAATATCAAAAATATGTTTATAATGATAATATACAAAATTAGATTAATAAATAGTATTTAACAATTATTAATATATTCGTCATAGTATCTTTATATTTATAATAATTTTAAAAATAACTAAAATAAAATATTCTAATAAATTTTACAGTTTAAAAACAAAATTTATTAATTTTAAGCAAAAATTAATTTAAATTATATTTAGTAAATTATAAATATTTCAATTTAATTAAAACAAAATTTAATTTTAAAAATTAAATAATTAATTAATTACGTTATCTTTAAATTTATTATTTATTAAATATAATATAAATATAATTTGATTAATTTATAAATACTTTCTATTTTTTAATAATGAAGCAAACAAAACTCATTTTAACTTAAATATAAACTTTAATAGGATTTTACTGTAATTTTCGGACAGTTTTCATTTATTTCAAATTTTAACAAGATTATTTGCAATTATGATTCTCATAGCGGTACTAATATCTATAAACTATACTTGTTCAATTTGCGTTAATAATTGTACTGCATATACAGTATATCTCAAATATATTCCAAACTCGACATGCATTATAACAATTGTATTCTCATCACAGCCCATACTCGACGCATCAATTGTATTTATACTTATTTACGTGATTATTAATTAAATCGTTATTTAATTATATTTGTGTTTAAACGAACGTTATTTGCGCTCGCGACTTATTAATAATCAGTCAATTACTGATTATTTTTTAGTCGCCAAACTGAGAGTCTATTGGACGCTAACTACTCACTCTCATCAATACATTAATTAGTACAAATCATTGCCAGTCGCAACACTCTTTTGCACCGAATATACAAATTTGCCTAACAATCGCACTAAAACGTATCTTTAGACGCTTTATTGTTCCGCACTGGACTCACGGCTAGGATAATATTTCTCGACAACATAAATAAACTCAAGACAAGTAGTTTTACAATTAATGGACAAGCAGCGCAATTACAATTAAATTACAATAGTTAAATTAAAATTACAAAAATTAAAGTAGTAATAAGCGCCAATAAAATAGCAACCGCTTATTATAAATTATTCAATGATATGGAGGAATAGTTTGTCATCAAACCGAAGAGCATTTGCTGTTTTAAAATATCAAATACAAATAATGTTTATTTAGACAAATCTTTTAAAATCATTAATCGAAATAATTATTAGATAAAGTTATCTAAAAAAGGATTTTAAAAACTGTAACAATATTTTACATTTAATTAAAATATTTGATGAATATTTAACAAATTTATATTGGCAATTCGGAATATAATATTTTTTGCTATTTAAATATTTATTAATTTAGTGTAATTGCTAAATTCATAATAAACAAATTAATTTTATAATTTAGATTGAAGGCGCGTTATAATATTTTTTAAAATATTATATTAGTGTTTAATTGTGAAGTCAATTATGTTATCGGGTTAGTCTTTTTAAAAAAATCTGTGTTAGAGTTAAAAAACAATGTTCTTATGACTTAATAAAAGAAAAATTTATAATTGTGTCGTCGAATTTAAATTAACTGCCAAAACATAGTTATGTAATTATTTAAAATAACCGGATTAACAATATTTTTATTTATATTATATAATTCGACGAATAAATGTATTTATCTAAATATAAATATATACATTTATAAGTTGAATTATATAATTTTCTTTACAATATTTGCAATTTAACTATTTTAAATCATTACTAAACTATTTTTAATGTGTAATAGTCAGAGTTGCTTTTTAAAAAAAAAATTTGTTAAATAATTGAAGCGTTATTTTTGCCTTGGTAATTTTTTAACAGTTATTCATTTGCAAATGGTTTAAAATGTTATATTAGATGTTAATTAAAAGTGGCCACTTAATGGCCACTGGAGCATTTCTGGTAATATTTAATTGCTTATTAATTTAATAATTATTTAACTATAAATTAAAATACTAATTAAGGTTAAGCTTATATTAATAAATTTTAAAAGTTTTTTAAATTTACTCAATAAATATTATTTTAAAAATTTATAATTTAAAATTTATAAATTGATAAGCTACTAGACCAATAAATAATAAATAACAATAAGTATTAAATTAACTTTAAAATATATTACAGTTATATTAGTAATTATTCTAACTTTTATAATAAATGTCAATTTAATATTTTAAACATTTACTGTTTTTTTTATTATATCATAACAATAAAAATGTTAATATAAAGAAATAAAACTTAGAACTTTATATATATCGTTATCATTATTTATAATCAATTAAATTTTTATATTAATGTAGTAATAATATAAATAAATAAATATTTAATAAATTACTACAAGAAAAATATATAAACTAATTAATATTTTACAAATTTTAACAAATTTAATAAAGTGGCAATAATATTTGTGTAATAAAATTAATTTTAATATCAGCAACTACATTCTTAATTTTAAAAATTATTAAATTATTTTTGGTATTACAATCGTTACTTACATAAATATATCCAGTTAAATTGAATTAATAATTAACGATAATGTTACATTTTAATTAATGTTTTATTATTATTATGCAAACCAACAAACAATAGTTGGTTAAAAGTGTTAAAATTTTTATCATTTATCAAATTTGCTTAACTGCGTTATATCAAAACTGTATTTATAAAAGCATGCTGGTTAGCATTGCGTAATAAATATTTAATAAATGTTTTCAAAAGTATAATTAATTAATCGGATTGGCTTAAACAATAACTTTATTAAATTTGTTATCAATTTTTCAAATGTTTAAATATTTTTTGTTATTAGGAAACATAAATTGCACATTAATCAAACATATATTGTCATCCTAATAATATGGAAACACTTTTAACTGTAGCTACAAAACAGCATTTATGAACTTTGAATTATTTACTTTTCTGATTCTAAATATTATTTAGTAATTATTATGTACTTGAATTAATAAATATGTTTTAAAATTGAATAAAATATTCTGTATAAATATTACAAAAATTAGTATAAAATAAGCTAAAAAACTAATTAAATTATTTAATATTTATAATTTTTGTAAAAACAAATCGGTGTTTTATGGCTCATTCTAATTTTCAAATTTTAATTTAAATTGTTATAATCTTCTTTTATTTACCTTTAATTTACCGTTTGTTTTAAATATCAAATAAAATTATTAAATTATTTTTAAAATATTTTTTGTGTTTAAATTAATTAACAAATATTAAAATAGTTTATTAAAAATAAATTTCTTGATAAATAATATTTAAAAAACAGCTAATTTTCGAATTATTATTTAAAAATTTCTATATTATATGATTAATCATAACAAATATTGTGTTAATTATATTTAAAATATAATTAATTAAAAGCACATATTTAAGAGCGCAAATGATTACAGTAATTTTTTTTAATATATTTATTTTAATAAATTGTTATTAAATTTTAAATTATTTTAATTAATAATTATTTTCTTTTTATTTTTTGATTTAGTTATATTTTGATCTTATTTTAAAACTTATATTTTTAAAATTTATTTTAAATTTTTATATAAATCTTTAATAAAAGTTGTTTTACTTAATTAATATTTAATAATAAAATGTTTTTTTTATTAATCAAGTTCAACAAAAATTAATAATTTTATTATAGTATTTAAAAGTTAGATAATTTTATTTTATTATTATAGTTATTATAGTAACTTTTGGTCAATCCATTAATTTTATTAAAATTATAAACATAAATTTAATATAATATTCCAATAAATTTTACAGTTTAAAAACAAAACATATTAATTAAAAAATAAATATAAATTAAATTGGGTAAATGATAGATATAATAAATTAATTTTTAAAATAATTTGTTTAATTTTAAAAATTAAAATATAAATAATTAATTAATTAAGTTAATGTTAAATTTATTATTTATTAAATATAATAAAAATTTTAAAATTTGCTTACATTATCAATACATTTTATTCTGAAATAAAAAATTTAATTAATAATTATAAATTTAATAATGCTTAAAATTTATTTACTTGTTACAAAAACTTTATAAATTAAAAAAAATTTATAATTAATTACTCTTAAATTTTAAATAAATATTTTCAGTTATATCTCGGAAAAAGTATAGTGCTTTGTCAGGAACAAAATTAAATAATCCCCTGTAAAGAAAAAAACACTTAAAAAACATTGAATAAAATTTGATAACTGGAAAAAAAAGAAATTAACCAAAAAACATAAATTATCAAACTAATACACATAAATGAAAAATCAAACCCAACTAAAATAATAGTAGGCGGCAATTATAGCAACCGTTTATTATAAATTTCTCAATATTATGTTGAAATAGTTTGTGTTCAACCCAGAGAGCATTTGCTAATTTATAATGAGAAATTAATTTTATTATTTATTATTAATTAAAATTTATTTTGACAAAACTATTCAAATCATTGATCGAAATTAGAATTTGATTAAGTTATCTGAAAAAGATTCCTGGTTTTTAAAAATGTTGTCTGATAATTTAAAAACGTTAATAGTATTTTATATATTTTAATAAAATAGTTAATGAATAGTTACCATATTTATTTTGGTAATTTTAAATAAAATGTTATTGTAAAACAATTCAATTATTCAATTATCGAATTTTATTTACAAAATTTATATATCCTCTCTCATTCTTTGACATAAATAATCCAAACAAGATGTAATCCAATTTATCACCTCATTCATTTCATTTAACTCAAATTTGTTCAATATTTATAGGAAGAATGTGAAATTATAGAAGTTGAAATTATAGAGATTTGAATGTAATTAAAAAAAATTTTAATATTAAAAAAATTTAAAATTTTATTAAGTTTGAATAAATTATTTTTTTATTATAACTAATTTTGATGAGCGTTTTAGGTTACTCATAAAATTAAATGATATATCTAAAAAATAAATGAAAATGTTTTCAAATCTATGAAAGAAAAAGTTTTTAACTATTAAAAAAATATGTTGTGTAATTAAACAAAAATATTTAATAATAAAAATAAAATATTATTGGATGTTTATTTTTAAAAGTAGTATGATGTTATATGTAGTTATTTTGATAAGCATAGTTTGATATAAATAGTTTAAAGATATTTTACTTTTAGATTGATATGGTTAGTTTACTGGTAATATATGGAAAGTTTAGTAGCAGACAGAGTAGTGTTTCCAATTACATAAAGAGCACCAATCATTATTGATTGTTTACTAATTAAAACACTTAAATACCAAAAACGGTAATTTTAATTAAATTTATTTATTTATATTAACACAAATTTATTGATTTATTTAATGGACTAGACACTGGTACAAAAAATATTTTTAAATTTTTATTAAAATATATAATTAAATAAATATTTCGTAAAATATAAAATTTTATTTAAAAAATTAATTAACATTTTATTAATTATATTTATAAATTTAAATTTAATACATAATAAAAACAATGAAATAAAAAAAATATATATATATAGTTATAAATAATAATTATTTAAAATTCAAAAATTGTAAGATCAAAAATATGCGAATATATTATATAAAATAATACTATTAAAATGTTGTTTGAAGCGAAATATCCTTATTAATTTAAAATTTATTTTTAATTTTAATATTTTTGTTTATTTAAACTGTAATATATTTATGTTTATTATGATTTATTACCAAATTTAATAAAAAAAAATTATTAATGGTTTTCATATGATTATTTATAGTTTTACAGAAAAAATCAGTTATTAGACAAATATTAATTTAATTCTAATAATAAAATAGTATTTATAACAATAATTTTAATTCTAAATAATTCAAAATACGTTGGATTGTGTTTAACCTTTTATTATTAAATATTACGGAAATTTAAACTTTTATTTTTCTACAACAATAAGTTACAGTTATAAATATTCAATAGTTTTTAATTTTTTATTACTGGTTAATAAATTTATAAAATTTTGACTATTTATCAAAAATTATTTTATAATTAATTATTAATATTAATAATATATTATAAAATAAATATTTTAAATTATGACGCAACTTATAGGTAAGGTGCAGAGTTATGCAGAAATTTAGATAATTTATTTTACGATAAATTTAAAATTCTTGGATAATTTGAAGTAATTGCTTATTAAAAAAATATATATTTAATAATACATTCAAATACAACTGTTTAAAACTAAAATAATATTTTAAAGGTAAACAATTTAAAAAACAAAAAAAAATCTAATTTTTTTTATTACAAATTTAAAAACTTTGTAACCTTAGAAAATAATGCCAAATACACAATATTACTATCTACTTTTACACCAAAACCATTTTTTGTATATTTTTTCATTTTAATGAAAAAATTATTATTTTTGGTACAAATCCCTTTACACATTTTACTACAGCACACATTGTATACAATAGCTTCAGTAATAATTTTATTTCGTTTAATTATAAATAGACATAGTTATTATCTTTTGTAATAAAAGAAAATTTTATATATTTAGTTTATTTTAAAAAATATTATTTAAATTGAAAACATTTAATTTATTTATTTGGTATTTAAATAATACGAATGTTTATCAGGCGTCTCGTATTGTTTATGTTAACTATAAAATTTTAGTCAATTTATTGCAAAAATTGTTTTTTGTGTTTGTAAAAAGTATATTAATTTTTTGAAAATGTTGTAAAAAGTGTGTTGCGCGAGATTAAGCTCTGAATAAATTGCTACTTTTATTGTAATTTTAAAATTTTATATTATATTTTAACTGTTTTTCAAAAAAAAAATTATATTTAGTTTACGTTCAAAACTCAATCGGTTTGGCAACAAAATAAATAAACAATATTTGAATTCATATTGATAATTTGCGCGCAATAGTTGTTGTAAATTGAAAATAAAACTACTAATAAAATATTTTTAATTAAAATCATAATCAAAACTCAATACAGTTGAAGAATTGTTAGTAAATTTAAATACATTTATAACGGGTAAAATATTTATCAACAACTTTTAATTGTTTTTTATAAATAAAATATATAACATGTTTAAAATCCATAAGCAAAAACCGGCACTTGGACATGTACAGTTTAAGATATGAATCGCGCTATGAGATGCTAATAAGCAAGTACAGTTTTGCAATAAGTGAGCGCTGACTGTAAATACAAATAATTGTAAATAAAGTTTAAATTTAAACTAGGATGAATTTGGCGTCGTTTCAATGCTAATTACCAATAAATTGTTTATATGCTGAATACTAATTTGGTCGAATTGATGATTCGGCAGCTTTCCAGAGTTAAAATGTTTAACACGGGACTCTAATATAATTTATCCTAACATAATTATAGGGACAATAAAGCAATTTTGTTTATTATTTAATTATCTTAATTAGTATTGAGATCAATTATCTCATTGATATAGTCACTCTTTACCCTAAATCTTTGTTGGAGTTAGCCAAACAATTTGAAAAATATTAAAACTCAACAATAAAAAATCTCTGTTTTGATCAGAAAATAGACGTAAATGTATATGACTGTGTTGTCGAAAGCGCAATAACTAATAAATTGCATTAATATAAAACTCAAAATGTATTGTTCAATTTGGATAGTAATTTTCGTATAATCAATTTTACAAATTTTAAATAATAACAAGTATTATATTAGTTTAAATTAAAAATTGTTAATCGATTTTTTAAAATACATAGTGAAGAAATAATATTTTATTTATAGAATGATAAAAATAAAAATAAAATTTAATTATATAAATAAATTTAATAAAATATTAATTTATAATTATTAATTTATAAATTTAATAATTTATATTTAATAATTAAATTTATACAAAAATTAAAAAAATACTAAAATATACTGTAATTTAAATTTATTTAATTATTTTATATTAAAACAGATTTAAAGTTAAATTATAGAGATTACAACTGGAAACGATAATATTTTTAATAAATAATTAAACATTTGCTTAAATTAATAGAACATAACATGCTAATTTTTATTTTAATTAATTATATATTTAATGATTAATTAAATTTTAATCAAAAATTTAATTTTTGAAAAATAAAAATAAATATCAAAAATTAAAATATAATTTAAAGTAAAAATAAAATATTATTTAAAATATCTAAAATATGTTAATAATAATAATATAAAAAATTAAATTAATAAATAGTATTTAACAAAGTATATTCGTCGTGGTATAATTATATCTATAATAAATTTAATAATAAATTTAATTAAATATTTTAATAAATTTTACAGTTTAAAAGGAAAATTTATTAATCTTGGTTAAAAATTTATATAAATTATATTAGGAAGGTTATAAATTTTACAATTTAATTTTTAAAAAAATTAATTTTAAAAATTAAATAATTAATTACGTTATTGTTAAGTTTATTATTTATTAAACATAATATAAATTTAAAATATTGTTTTCATTTATAAATATTTTTTATTTTAGTAATAAAGAGGAAAAGCAGAATTTATTTTAACTTAAATATAAACTTTAGTCAGATTTTACTGTAATTTTCAATCAGCTTTCACTTATTGCAAAATTTTAACAAGATTATTTGCAACTATGATCCACAAAGCGCTACTAAATTGTGCTTGTTTATTATGCGTTAATGATTGTATTGCATATACATTATATCTCAAATGTATTCCAAAAAACATTTAGTTGTCTCTATGTCAGAACTACGCATCAGTTGTATTTATACTTATTTAAGTGATTATTAAATAAATCGTTAATTAATTATCTTTGTGTTTAAACAAAAAACTATCTACTCGCGCGACTCATCAACAATCAGTCAATTACTAATTATGTTTTTGTCGCCAAACTGATAATCTATTAGATGCTAACTAATCGTATTAATAGATCACTTAATACAACTCATTGCCAGTCGCACCACTCTTTCGCACCGGATATACGACTTAGCCTAACAATCGCATTAAAACTTATCTCCAGACGCTCTATTGTTCCGCACTGGAAATACGGCTTGAATAATATTTCTCGACAACTTAAAAAAACTTAAGACAACTAGTCGTGCAGTTTGTGGACAGGCAGCGCAACTACAATTGAATTACAATAGTTATATTAAAATTAAAATTACAGAAATTAAAGTAAAAATAGGTGCCTATAAATCAGCAATCGCTTATTATAAATTATAAAATATTATGCGGAATAATTTGTCATCAACCCGGAGAGCATTTATGTTTTAAAATCGCAAATATTAATAATGTTTATTTTCACAAATCCTTTAAAATTACTGATCGAAATAAAGATTTGATAAAGTTAACTGAAAAAGTATTTTAAAAACGGTAATAATATTTTGCATATAATTAAAATATTCGATGAATATTTAAAAAATTTATATTGGTAACTCGAACAACCATAATATTTTTTGATTTTTAAATATTAATTAATTTACTGTAATTGCTAAATTTATAATAAACAAATTAATATTATGATTTATATTGAAGCGGCGTTATAATATTATTTTATAATATTATATTAAAGTTTAATCGTAAAATCAATTACGTTATCGATTTTGTCTTTTCTATAAAATCTGTGTTAGAGTTAAAAAACAATTAAGAAATTCTTATGACTCATTGAAAAAAAATTGTATCGTCGAAATTAAATTAAATTCCAATAAATAGTTTAATAATGATTTAAAATTATAATAACCGGATTAACAATTTTTTATATATTATATAATTCGAATTATATATCTAAATATAAATATATATATTTATAAATTGGATTTTATAATATTTTAAACAATATTTGCAATTCAACTAGTTTAAAGTGTAATAGTCAATTGCTTATTAATTTATTATTTTTGTTTATTATTAGAAATTAATCCATTAGTTGATTTGAAATAGGTTATTTTCAGGGGGTGCTTTTTAGTTTTGCTGGATTTAAAAACTTCTTGGTTATAATTGTGATTTTTTTGTAATAATAGCATTCTGGAATCAGGTGCTGATTAGCAAACATGTATCATTGTAATGTAATTTTATTTAAATTATAATTTTTAATGTATTTTCAATAAATGTTGTTTTTTTTTAAATATATGTAAAGGAGTTGGCGGAAGATTAAAAAAATTGCTTATTTTTTAAAATCATTCAAATCATGATAAATCCATATGATTTAATAGGGAATAATGCAAAAATAAAATTTGTAATTGAAACATTAAAAAAATTATGCGCATTCAAAAATACAATATCTTCTTACAGTTTTTAAATTTTAAACTTAATTTACAAACAATCTAAAAAAGATATTTCAATTATTTTTTTATTATTATATACATATATTAACGCAGAATTACTATTCGATAAACCAGTTTTATTAACAAATTTTTTGTAATTGAAAATAAAAATTGAAATATTTAAATGCAAAATTAAAAACTTTGCCCTCGTGGAACGCAAACTTTTTTTTAATAAATATTATAGCTTATAGTCATTAATAAAAATTATAAAACAAAAGTTGCGTTTCACAAAAGCAGTTTTTAATTTTGCACTTAAATATTGCATTTATTATTATCAAGCACAAAAAATTTGTTTATATAAATTGTTTGTTTAATTATTAATTCTGCTTTGATATATGTATGAGTTAGTGAAAAAATAATTGAATGATCTCATGTAGTTTGTTTGTAAATTAAGTTTAAAATTTAAAAACTGTAAAAAGATATTGTATTTTTTAATGTATTATTTTTACGAACTTTTTGCGTTTTTCCTATTATATCATATGCTTTTATCATGATTTAAATAATTTTAAAAAATAAGTATTTTTGCAATCTTCCGCCAACGTCGTTTTTAAATGTAATCCAAATTTTATTTTTTAACCAATTATACCAGATTTTAGTTTTGTAGTTTAAAAATAATTAATAATTAAATAATTTTTAAAATTTAATTAATTAATTGATATCAAATAAAATTATAATTTATAATCTATAATGAGTAAATAAATGTATTGAATTTGTTTGCAAAGCTCAGTTATAAAAAGCATTATTATTTTTAATTATTTATGATTGCGGAAAATAACAAAATTGACAATATTTTTAACTATAAATAGAGTTGGCCAAAAATGTATAGAGCATAATACAAGGTTAAATTTTATTTTGTCAAAATTGCCCAACAATATTAGCAAATTAATTAAATTAAATTTAAATATTAATTTTTTTTAAATGACTGTATTTCTAATATTAATTTTGATATTATTTCTGAAATAATTATTAAGTTTAACGTAAGCTCTATTTTTTTAATGACTTATTGAATTATCTATGTATAGATTGGCATAAATAGCAAATAATATTTTAAATTTAACAATCATTGCACATCTATATAATATTGTACCAATAGAAAATGATTCGAAATTTTATTAACAAAATTAATATTAAATAATTACATTGATTTTATTATTGCTCTAATCGTTGTTTATTACCTAAATATTGCACAAAAATTTAAAGTTTATAAAAAAAATTGCAAAATTTATTTTATTTAAAGCTCAAAACAAACGTAATAAAATATACGGAAAAAATATAAACATAATGTAAAAACAAATTGTACTGGTTGTTTAGGTTTATTTAGAAAATTTTTAAATATATTTTAAATAATAATTGTTTAAAATTTTGGTTTAAAGGATGTTAAATTATTGTTGTTTTTTACGAATATGTAAAATTTCTTTACATTTTAACTAACTCTAATAAAAAGATTTGGTTAAATTGGTTATACCGATAACATAATTGCGTTAACTATTATCCACTACCGAAATATTTAACTTTTAAGTTATGCTGGAGTAAATAGAATTATTAAAATAATACTGTTAAATTTGTTTTTAATATATATTTAAAACTGTAATAATAATAAGAAATTATATAAAATTATTGTGAATCTTTTATTATAAAAATTTTGGAAATGTTTAAATATTATTTTAAATTTTAATAAGTTTTATTTTTTAATGTAAACAATTGTTTAATATAAATTAATAATATTGTTTTGTTTTACATTAATTTAAATATATATTAAAAATTAATATAAATTGATTTTATTTTAATAATTAATTAAAATTTTAAAAATAAATAAAATCTTAAATTGTAATTATAATCAAAATTTAAACTGTAATTTTTAATTTTAATTTTTTATATTTACAAAAAAAAATATTAATTTATATACATATTATAATTTTAATAAAACTAGATTATTTTAAATTATTCCATAGTATATTTTTAAACATTTTATTTTTATTAATTACATAATTTATGATAATTTTTAGCTCAAAAATTTACTTAAATAGTTATAAATAAATATATCAAATATTTATTGATAAAATGTATATAAAAACTATTAGTTTATCTTATTATAACATAGTATTTACATACAAATAAATAGTTATAGTCAAAATTTAACGAAAGAATGAGTACAAACCCAGAATTAGCTAATTTATATTCGCGGCGAAATGGTCGCAATTTTTATTTAATTAAACTGATGTAACTTTTGAAAACTGATTTTTATTTCTTAAGATTATTTTGTTTTTATATAAAGCACACAATTGACAAAAATAATAAATAAATCAAATAGTCATAAGTTTTAATTATTTGTTATAAATTTAAGCCATTATAATAATTTTTAAGATATTAATATTTTTTCTACAATCCCAGTTTATTATTACAATTAATCATCAATTTTTACAAATTATATTTGTTAAAAATAATTAAATTTTATTTAGTTTAATGTTTAATACTTAGTTGATAGTTTAAATTTTAATATTCTTAATGTTTTGTAATTGATCATTAATTAAAAATAATAATCAAGTTAAGAATGTGAAATTAGTTTATATTTATAAAAAGTGTCGATCACTTTGCCGAGAATATAAATTGCTAATTTTTGATTTTGTACTATAGCTAGAACATAGTTTTACTAACAAGTTCTAACAACAATAACTCAGTAATTAACAAACAATTTAAAATTATTTATTTTACTAATTAATAACATAATAAACAATCTATTAAAACACAATTTAAAAAAAATTAAACCCAGTTGTAATTTAACATAAATTACTTTTGAATATTTTATCATTTTTCATATTAATAAGTTAAAAAAATCATATATATAGACTGCTTGTATATTGTTATTTTAAAATATATTTATATAAGTAATTTTAATTAAAATTTGTACCGTTTTTTACAATGAGTAATATTTTAATTTTTTTTTGTAAATAATTAAACTATAAAAAATTTCTGTACGTAAATGTTTATTATATAAACAATATAATTATTTTGTACGTAACTTATAATAAAATAATTCAATTTTGTAAAAAACTGTTATTATAAAATATGTTTTTGTTTTAAGCAAAAATGTCTACTATGTGTTAATTAATTAGTTATAGTTAGGCAAGTAAAAAGGCATTTTAGACAAATTGCCCAATAATTTGTAGTTAATATAATTAAGAAAATAGCACATCTATATATTTATTATAAACATAAATGGATAAATTTTTATGAGAATCTAACATTTAAAACTATAAATTTTTATAAATTTTATAATATTAGCTATTATAAAAAATTGAAAAAAAGTATTACTTATTCAAATAATATTTTTAAAATAAAACTAAATTAATTCTTGTCTAAATATATTAAATTTTTTTAAAACTATTCGTTGTTATATTTTTAAAAACCGTAACTTTTTAAATTATTTTAATAACATTTATTATAAAATGTTTAATAATAAAATTTGGTTATAATATTAATGAACATTTAAATTTAAATTTTGTAAATAAAAAATAAAAGTATTTCTAAAACTAGTAATTAGCTTTTGTACTAAAAGAAAATTATATTTATTTAGTTTTAAAAAAATATTATTTAAATTAAAAACATTTAATTTAGTTATTTGTATTTAAATAAAACGAATGTTTATTAGGCGTCTCGTATTGTTTATTTTAACTATAAAATGTTAAATATTAAACGTAAAAAACTAGATTAAATTTAATTTAATTAATTAAGTTTAAAAATTAAATTTTATTTTTAATATTAATAATTCCTAATTATTAGTAGAATTAAATTAAATGCCAATAAACACACGATGTATGCAAAAATAAACATTGGTTAGGTAGATGACAACAATCAAAACAACTATTCAATTTTTAACATAAAATTTTGTATTAGGGCCTCTTTGCTAATAACCAAAAAAATCTGCTCAATTTGTAATGCTGATTTATTTTAATTTATTTAAATTAAAATTAAAAACAATTTTTTTATTGTGTTAAATAGCTTTTACAAATTTAAAGATATAAAATTGCTTATAAAAATAATTTATAAATAAATTTTAATTAAAAAATATAAAATTAAAAAATTATTTATATTTTATTGCTCTATAGAAACATCTGAAATAATGCTACAAATTCAAATGAATTATTTATTTTATTAAAAAATATTTGTAAATTTTGAGAACATTTAAATAAATTTTGTTGACAAAATGATGTTGGGTAAACAAAAACTTACCAACCCTAAATGCAAAATACTAATTTGAAACAATGGAATAATAAACCGTTACTATAACTTACTATAAAAAGCGTTGGCTAAAAAATCTAAGAGCATCAAATAGTTCAATAAAAAAATATCGGTAATTTCTAAACCGACTTTATTTACAGAATCATTGTGCGAACGAAAATTTGATTAAATAATCAAAGAAAGATTTTCTGTCAATAGAAAAAGAAGAATTTCTCTGATTTATAAATTGCAATAAGGTTTTACGTATAAATATAATACTTGTTAAATAAACGTATGGTATTTTTATTATTTACACATTATTGTTATGAAAACATCAGGCAAGCTAATACAGTTTTAAAAATGCCTAATTAAATTTGTAATTTTTAATACATTTTTAATACATATTTAAAATAGTTTTGGATTACGTTTGCCATTAAACATAAAATTATTATCTATCCATAATTTTATACATTTATTTGTTAATTTTACAGTTGTGTATGAAAGTAAAATTATTTAGAAATATTTATACTTAAAATGCTATTTTATGTGTTTTAATTAGTTATTTTTTAATTAACTTGTTCAATTGCAAAGATTTGATATAAATGCGTACCAATATTTAAGTGAAAACTTAATATATTTTTGAAAATTTTAATTTATATTTTATTAATTTGATCATATTTATAAAATATTTATCAAATTATATTTAAAAAATATTGTTTTCTATTTTAAAAAAATAAATAACAATTTTGCAACTAATTTTAAAAATTGTAATTAAATTTAATTTGTACAAGATACATTAATTAATAATAAATTTTATTTAAATTGTTAATTGAATTTTATTTAATTAGCTAAATTTAAAATTATTTAATATTTTCATTATTAAAATAAATTTTATTTTTATTAAACTATTTTTTAAAATTAAGTAAAAAATTGATTTTTTAAAACAACCCATTTATCGGTAATATATTAAATGAGTTTAGAGCTAAGAAACTGCAACTTTTTAATAAAATTTATAATGATTGATTGAAAAAATATTTTTGTCTTAATTTAAAACTTTAAAAAAACTTGAAATTAATTTGTTAATAAAATCGAGTATGTGTATTGACCACAAATAGTTAAACTTTTAAGCCGCATTAATCCGAGTTCTCGTTATAGTCTCCGCACAACATATTCAACGTATTTCCTGCCATTCCGTTCATATATTGCTCCAATTGTTCCAATCGTTTATCAGTGCACTTGTGTCCGGACACACCTCTGCCCGAAGAAAGTATATATGACTTCATTTTTTAAAATGCGCTAAAAACAATAGATTTTTGTTAAATAAATGTCACATGGGTTGTTGTGCCATCCATTAATATATAATATGGTTATATATCTATAATTTCAATAAATATATATTGCTAAGTTTACAGTTGTATTACAAAATGATTATTATTTATAAATTATAATAATT
>JAQFXP010001960.1:0-16869 GCA_034693685.1 Belba bartosi
GGAATGCCTAAAAATTCATTGATATTCTGATCCAATACTCTGAGTGTCTGTCCTCTCACTAAACCAGAACTGGTCTTTACATCAATTGCATTACTCAGACATAAACACAAAAATTGGATTAAATAAAATAAAAAGTTTTTTCTAGTTAACAACATTTTTACAATAAAATAATATCAACTTATAATGAATTTTAATTAAATTAATTTCTCTATTTATATAAGTTTTAATATAAGATGAAATCGAAGGTTAATAAGAATGACATTAATCTCTAGCTAATCCTTAAACTGATAAGAAAGTTTTCTAATTAGTTTACCTTGATATCCAATTTACAAAAATATATTTTTAAATTTAATTTACTTTTAAATCGGTTCTATTCTATTAACTAGTAAACTATAGTTTAATATAAATTTAATACAAAATTCTTTATTTATTTTAAAATTATTTTATTAAAGTTACTGTCTTTATAAGCAATTATTTTATATGTTATAAAATTTTTAATTAAATACATTAAACATACTGTAAAGTACTAAAATAATATGTGATTTTAGTGCATTACAGTGCATTACAGAGCTTTACAGTACTTTACAGTTTTTTTGTAGTGCTGTAGTTTCAAATGTATAGATATGTGCTTTTAGTGCATTAAAGGGCTTTACAGTCCCGTTCAGTTCCCTGTAGTGCTGTATTGTCGTATATGTAGATACAGGTATGTGCTTTTAGTGTAACTTATCACAGTGCTTAATAACAATAAATTAATGTATATGTTTAGAAATATGTTATCTAGTTTTATTAAACAAGTTTTAATTTGAAAAATTTGAAAGACTACTGATTACACAATATATATGTTTAATGTATTTAATTAAAAATGTTATACCATATAAAATAATTGCTTATAAAGACAGTAACTTTAATAATATAATTTTAAAATAAATAAAGAATTTTGTATAAAATTTATATTAAACAAGAGTTTACTATTTAATAGAATAGAAACGATTTAAAAGTAAATTAAATTTTTAAAAATATTTTTGTAAATTGGATATCACTAAAAATTAAATAAAAAATAATTAAACATGTATAACTAAACAGTTAAATAATTAGCTCATTTATATCATTATTGTTTAAATTAAACTCAAATTTCTGAATTTCAACTCATTTAATGTTTGAAAGTATATAGAAAAGTTCATTGATATTAACTTTATTGTTAAACAAAAATTTATAAAATAATTATATTTTAAATGAGTTTTAAAAATAATACTTTAATTTAGAATAATTTATCAATATATACAACAAAATCAATTATAATTAAATAATTTGTCACTGTTCGAGTTTACTTAGCTTTATAAGAACAAGTTTTTACTCTGAGTGACCTTTAATTGTTCACGGCTTTAAGAAACAAGATTACTGTTTTTGGAACGTTTAAAGCATTTAGAAGCTAACAATACTAATTTTAGCCGCAACTGGGGGTTTTTGGGGGCTTTATAGCTGTAAAGTTAATATGAATAAAATAAAAATTTGGTTTTTATAGTTAAGTGGGACGATAAAACTTATTTAAAATAACTAAAAACATAATTTTACGGTAAATGGAATTAAAATGATAATAGTTTGGTCAATTGTTAAACCCTTTGAATATGATTTATAAAGAGATCTTATATTATAATTAAAAACCGTCGTTTAGGAAGAATGGGGATTTTAGCTGAAATTTCACTAAAATTAGTAAAATCATTAATCAAATATTATTAATTAAAATAATAACTATTTATTGAACCCTATTGTATATATTCTATGATAAAAGTTTTAAATTTTATTTAATGTTTAAACTCATACTTTTTGTATTGAATTTCTTACAAATTACTTATTAAACTTTTATTTACTTGTTTAACATATGTCTATATATTCAAAATCTAGAGTATTTTCAGAAATATGCTCGAGCTTGGCTCAATCCTTCCCAAACGACGGTTTTAAATTATAATGTATAAACAATACAGATAAAAAACCCTCTAACGCCCCCAGTTGCGGTTAAAACTAATATAAATAGCTTTTAATTGTTCAAAAGTTCCAAAAAGAGTAATCATGTTTCTTAAAGCCGTGAACAAGTAAAGGCCACTAATTGTTAGAGGCTTTAACTCAAATTTTAAAAAATGGTCTAATTCACCTTATAAGAACATGTTCTAAACTGTGAGGGAATACATTACAATTATTGTATAAATCTAATTAGATCTAAATGCAGTACAGTTTAGATATATTAAGCGTATGATAAGTCCATTTTATTGTATTTATAATAAAATAAATTTTTTGTTTGTTTTGTAATTTTAGTACAATTGCTAAATAAGAATTTAAACAAAAAAAATTTATTAATTAATTTAAAAATAAATTTAATTATTTTAATTAAGTTATATTATTTAATCAACATATTTAGTTTAAATAAATACGTAATTAAATGTAAGAAAAGCTTAACTTAATATTAGATTTTGACTTAACTATTATTTTTTGCAAGATAATTATAAATTTATTTATTTTAAAATTAAAAAATCTTTTAAAATAATTATAATTCAATTATTCCTGATTATAAATATAAATTTTAAGTTTAGAATAAACTCATAATTAAGAAGTAATTAATTCCAGCGATATATACGTATTGATAGAACTCGTAGTTATTCATTGGAAACAAGTCTAAGCAATAGAATCCAATGTCAGGTCCGGACAGCTTCTCAATGAAAGCTAGAATTTTTAATCTATAGTACAATTGAATTGAAAATCGGTTTAAATACGAAAACAAATGTTGATATGACTTATGAGCGGCTAAACTGATCCAAGTGTTCATTACATTCATATAAAGAATAGCACTAAAACATAAACCAAACACAATAGCGGATAAAAATCGGCCTAAGTCTGACGTATCGTTTTTATGCGCTTCAAATAAAAACAATTCAAACCCCGGGGTTGCGATATAGTAGACAATAAATGTAAGGCAACTAAAAAATTGATTGCAATCTCGAGTTAATACCTCGAGATAATTGTGTTCAACCATTGCTCGCATAAGTAATTTTGGATTCGATCGACTAATACTGTAATCAATTTTTATCAAAACTTCGCTAAACTTATACTTCAAATAAAGCGTAACTGAAAACCAAATAAAAACGCCAAACCATAACATACTAAACGCTTGAATGAGCCAGATCAAAAATGTTATATTCCAAAATATAATCCAAAATATGGTATAATTTGCTCTCAAATCATAATATGCTATAATAGAGGAAATAGCATGCCATAGAAATACAAAAAATACCATTAAATTAAATATTATTGTGATAAGATAGCTTAATAAATTTAATCTTAAGCCATATTTTCGCGCATTTTCCCAATTTAACGGATATATCATTTGTTTGTATTTAATTCGATGAAAAAATAACACATAATGAGAGGTATAGGACATAACCTGATAGTTAGCGACCAAACCTATTGCCAGAATAGCCATTGATAGTGAAGCGCATTCGGCAGATATGAGCAATGGGTCGGCGATCAAATACCCGATATCACACATCACTTCCCGAATCCATTGGTTGTGTATGAGTGCCGACAAACTATATCTAATGACTGTTAGTAAGTTGACTAACAGTGCAATTCCGACCATTATTTTTCGTGATCTTCTCATATATCCAGAAATATATTCGTCAGTATTTTTCGAGACAACAATAAATGTGTTTCCAAATAGTTTTTCAATCCTTTCAATAGCAATACCAGCACTAAATAATTTTTCTTGATATTTATTAAATCTATTTGTAATGTTTAGTATTGAACCAAACAAATTATCTAGATTCATAATTAAAAATAATTTGTTTCTAAATATTTTACTAATTTTGCATTAAATATAAAAGAGAATGTTAGATTATTTAAAAACCCAATTTGAAAATAGAGTTATTGAAAATAAATTAAAATCAGGGATTGAGAAGGTCGGCCGATCTAGGGGGGGGGGGGGGATCAGGAGAGGGATTTTTAATAAAAACGCTAAAAAACCCTATATATTTATGATAAAATTTTACCTAATTTAACTGGATTTAAACCGAATTTAGCACCAATTTAGGAAACATTTTCTAATTTTGGGCAAAAAATCCCCAAAAAAATTTGCCGGCCGCCGTCGAAGGGGAAATGCTAGGGGAAATAAATGCCAATTTTTAAAACAGGGGCTGTTTTGGCTAATCTCCCACCCGTCACAATGCCTGATTAAAATATAACAAATATTTAACATAGTAAACATGCAATTTTTGTAAAAGTTAATTTAAAAATATTTTCAATTAAATTATTTTTAAATATCTCTTTAAAAAAAATAAAAATTCATAAAAATGGAATTTTTTAAATTAAAAACTTTTTTATTGTTGGTTTTATAATTTTTTTAATATGCAGTATGATAATGAAGATTTTAACAATTTATCTAGTTTTTACAAGATATTTTAATATAAATGTTTAATATTTACAACGTATTGCCAAATACTTCTTATTTTAATTATTTGATGTTAAGATTAATCGATAAAAATTAATAAACTAAAATATTATCTAGTCTAATTTCAAATATTTATTTAGTTTATATTTTTAAAAATTGCATTTTAATCATTGGATCATGTTAAGTTTTACAAAAATATTTGATACACTATTACATATAATACACAGAAGATATACATTTATTTGATGAAAATTATTGTTTTATAACAAATTAATTTCAAAACCAATTAATTAATTAAAACTTTTTAATGTCTGGTTTGGAATCGAATGTAATCTCAATCTCTTCGTCCGAGTCGTCAATCGACCGCTTCTTCTGATTCTCGAATCGATTCGATGTCTGGATTAGTGCCGAAGAAGTACTCGAAAAACAACTCAATACTGGACTACAAGTCTATCACAAAAATCAAATTCAAATATAATCTCAAATAAAATAATTAAAAAAATTACAAAACCTTTGCAATTGATTTTAATTTATTGTATAGTTTGACTACATTTTTGTTTTTCTTAGTTTTGTTTTTCTTATTCGCTTTTGGTTTCGAAACTATCTTTGCTTTTGGAATCAATTTATAAAAACCTGAGCCTTCCTGTGCTTTAGTATACTGAAGCCAACCACTTCTTACAGCCTTTTTAAGCCCAGGTATGAGCCGGTGTTCAATAAGTTTCCGACTGATTCCTGGATTGAATCTAGCTGAAATGTAACTTAAATTTCAAAATACAATTAAATTATATATTTATTAATAATTAATAGCATTGTATTACTCGAGAATCGCATCACTAGTCGAGCCGTTCGGTTCGTTCAACGCTTTAATAGCTTTCGCCAAATACTGGGAATTAGTTTTGATTCGCGTATTCGGAACGCCTTCTTTGGCCCTATTTTTGACCGCTGTCTGAGCGGCCAGTCTTTCGAATGTCGTATTCGTCAGTTTGAATACATTACAACCTCCCTGTGTCGCCACTTTCTCTAATATACCCCTCTTTACAGCTCTATTGAGCGCTGTTTTCAGGTTTGAGTTAACGGACTTTCGATCGAAATTTATTTCAAAATTAGAGAAAATATGTCTAAAAATTGCGATAAAATTATTAATAAATTGTTTTTATTATAATTTACTTTATTTTACTCTAAGATTTCATTACGAGACGAGCCGTTCGGTTCATTCAGTTTATTAATGGCATCGATAGCCATCTCGACATACGACGGATGTCCGTCATTAGTCTCGGCCACAATCGCACCGGTATTTCCACTTTTAATATCAATATTTGTGCGCTTTTTCTGCGGCTCTTGTCCTAAGTCTGGGTTATGAATAAGTTTTTCATTAATTTCTTCACTATTTATGTCATTTATTGTGTTTTCAATACTTTTATCATTTGATTGAGAATTGGATTCAGAAATCATTTCAATATTAGATTCACTCAAACCCTGTCTTCCAGTGCTTCGACTCTTCACTTCATTCCCTGAACTCGTGATCTCTAAGTACTGGTCATTAGTATTGATATTCTTCTCAATTGTCGCTTCATTTGTGTCTTTCATTGAAATACGAATTAATGACTCATTTCTTACAATCGAGTCATGACTTCGATTATAAATCTATTAATAATTATATAATAAATAAAATTAATTCAAAATTCAAATCAAATCAAATGCAAACAAAACCTCATAATTGTGTGAATCGATAGAAATGTTTTGTTTTGTCAAACATTTCACTGATTTTTGCAAAATATCAAAAAAATGATTAAACGAAACATCACTTAAATCCTCATTCGACTCAATATTATGAATCCTATCGTCGATTAAAATCGAAAATTTAAATAATTTACTCATTTTTCTAACAATTAAATTAAATCAAAACAAAACAAAAACACATTTGAATCACGTGTTTAAAGCGAATGATAAAAACGTAAACAAATGACTCAATAAGTTGAACCAGACGTTGATTTCTTCTTACCTAGAAAGGGCAGAGCGTTGCCAAAATATTTGTGCTAAGTTAAAGATAGGAGCTAAATTAAATTGAAAACAAAAATAATGAGACAATTATGTAAAGTACCAATAAATTTTAATCCAAAAAATAAGAATTTAATTACGTTACAATTTTATTAAATCTTGATTATGACATAATTAAACAAATGTTAACAAACTCATATAAAATTTAATGTTAACAGATATTAATGCTAAACAAAAATTAAAAAAATTAAATAAAAATTTTATATTAATAATTGTTAATTACAAATTTATAAAGATAAAAATTTTATCACTTTAACTGTTTACTAAACATATAAAAACAGTCTATCTGTGTAGGTTTAAAACTGACCTTGTAGGATTTTGCAAATATATTATTTTTGTATGTTTAACAAATGGTATAAAAGCTAAAAAACAATTTGATTACTTATCCTATGACCACCTCTGCTTATTAGGGTAATATAAAAACTTTAACATTAACACAAAAATTAAATAATAACAAAATTTGCAATTAATTAATAATTTAATTATTAATTATATTTTGCATTTGAATTGTTTCAAAAGTATAGTTAGTATTTCTTAAAAATGGAAATAATTGTTTAAGAGTTTTACGAAAATTTTTATTAAACCAAAAGTAGATTAAGGAATAAAACAAGCAACCAAAATTTAACGCCAAATGTGCCAGCACACGTTTTGTTGTAGTATAGCGAGATCTAGCAAACTGGTCTGAATTATCAAAATAAAGTTGATACTGTTTTAGAAATATAATCAATTAACGTTACATACTGTACATAAAAACATTAAATTATATGAAAAACTTAACATTAATTGGAATCCAAGACAGAGCAAACGCCAACAATATTAAAATTAGCATTTTGTAAATTCTAACTGTTACAATTTGTTCTGCATCACTATTATTTAGCCCTAAGCTTTCAGATATAACCTGGTTTTTTTTCATTTCCATATAAACTTTACCATAACAAAATAATATTATAACAAATGCTGACAAATATTGAATTAGTATATTTAAAATGTCTAAAATATCAGTAGCTGGGCTGTTATGATAGTTGTGAATAGATAAAATTATGCCGTAAGGTATGGCCATTATGACTGCCAACAACCAAATCATTAGATTTAAAACAATATAAAATATTAATTTCATTTGACTTATATTCGGATATATTGTTACAAAATATCGTTGAATAGCAATTGATATCAGAGTTATTCCGTTTATGTTTACCGATATAACTGTAAATAAATAAATAATTAAAATTAAATTTATATTTATCTAGACAAATATTCTTAAAAATTAACCGTCAATAAATTTGCTTATAAAATAAATAGTAATTAATTCAAAGGGTACGTTTTTCCATGTATACCAAAATTCCATTAATAAATTAATTAGCACTTGGTAAAAGCAAAACAATATTTGATTAAATGCGAGAAAAGCAATCGAAATATTAGCCATTGTTTGCAATGTTGTGTTACGTAGCACTACATAACATACCAGTGCATTACCGCTTACACTAGTAATAAAAATTAAGATATACAAGCACACAAATAGTAATTTTAACGTTGTTGAATTATCCATTATGTCCGCTTCATATTTATATAGACGAAAATTTACATTATAATCCATATTATCTTCAATATCGTAGCTTGGTCGTTTATTGTTAATACTATTAACAGTTTCGTATCGGCTGTAAAATTAATATTAGAACGTAAAATAAGCTATATGTTTTCACCTTGTTCTTATTATTTTAAAAAGCAAAATGTAATGAGAAAATAATCAATATGGAAAAGTCTCTGTCTCATTTCTCATATTATTTGTGATGCAACAGTAATTTGAACTATAAATTACGACCAAAAAAATTTATAACATTTTATAAAAAATTGTAATAGTTAAGTTTTAAATCCAATAAATGAACACTAATTGATCCAATTATCATCCAATGGCAGAAATGTCTTCAGATCACCACTATTTGATCCAATTATCATCTGACGGCAGAAATGTCGTCAGATCACCATTATTTGATCCATATATCATTTAATGGCAAAAATGTCTTCAGATCACCACTATTTGAACCAATTATCATCGGACGGCAGAAATGTCTTCAGATTTCCACAATTTGATCCAATTATCATCTAATGGCAGAAATGTAATTAGGTGATAATTGGATTAAATATTGGTGACCTGAAGACATTTCTGCCATCAGATGATAATTGGATCAATTAGTGTTCATTTATTGGATTTAAAACTTAACTATTACAATTTTTATAAAATGTTATAAATTTTCTTTTTTGGTCGTAATTTATAATCCAAATTACTGTTGCATCACAAATAATATGAGAAATAAGACAGAGACTTTTCCATAATAATCAATAATCATTTAACACACACAACATGTCATACAGTTAATATTCTCTAACTTAAATCGCTTTGGGAACTGATTAAAGCTTCAAGTTAGAGAATACTTTAAGTTAAACAATAACAAGCTTAATATAAATTTAAAAATTTTAAATTTAATATAAGTTCAAATGAATTAATTCAAAATTACAATTAAAATTAATTAATCAAAATTATTATAATTTATTAAAATAATCAGTAATTGTTTTCTGAATTTTTGGTTGAGTTTTTAATTTTAAATCAATTATTGGGTTCTTAATAGCAGTTATTTGTGAAAACATATCTGGAGTATGTTTTACCACAAAATTCTCAATTTCTTTAAGTTTTTGCAGAACTTCATTTATTGTTAACTCTTTAGTTGGAATCGAATCAATCTCTTGTGGCTCGTCTTCACTCAATTTAATTTCATTACAAATTTCGTTGCCATCGATGGCTTCATTTATGATGTCTTCTCTCCAATCTGTTGAACAACAGTTTAACTCGTCTTCGAATTCTGTAAACTCATTGCAATTCATTAGTTCTTCATTAGTATTGATTTAAATGTCTGTTAGAAATTCATTTAATTGAGTCATAGTCTCTGTTAAATTGTCTTCACATGCAATCTCTTCTGAAATTATCTCAAAACTTGAAACTCTAAAAAAATTTTGAATTACTTCTTCTGTTATATTACTCCAAGAGTTTATTATCTAATTCATAGCATTTATAAGATTAATGGCTTTCATAACTGATTTGATTTTTAATTGAAGTTCTTCTGAGTTTACAACCAAAAACTTAGAATCAATTAAAGGCCGAATATTTGCTATTAAGTGCTTAACAAAAAGTGTTTTGTATTTTGATTTAAATGATCTGATGATTCCCTGATCTAATGGCTGTAATCTTGATGTAGTGTTTGCCGGAAAGTACTTAGTTGTAATGTTTTTCAGTTTTTCAGTCTTCAAATTATAGCTCACATTATCGACAAATAACAATATTTTTCGGTTATTTTTACAAACTTTGAATCAATTTTTTTGAGCCATTTGTTAAACACTTCTCTTGTTATCCAAGCGTTTGAATTTGAATAATAATTAATTACTAATAAGTTGATATCAATTAATTTGAAACAACGAGGCTTTCGAGCATTTCCTAAAAATATTAAATTTAGTTTTTGTCGAAAAATAATTAAACGACTAACCAATGTCTACAGGTTTTAGCTTTTCTCTAGTCATTGAACAACAAAATCCAAGACTTAATCTTAATTTAGATTTTTTCCTACCGATATGTTGGGACCCTTTGATTAAATACGACTTTTTCGGTAATAATTTATAGAAAAGTCCAATTTCATCAAAATTGAATATGTCTTCAGAATTGTAACCTTCGGTCTAATTTTTTATTCTTGTTTTCCATTTATCGACAATTGTTTCACAGACATCGGCCGCTTTTCCCGAATATGTATTGTATTTAATGTCATATTTTTTAGTCAACTTTTGAAGCCAACCGACCGATGCTTTAAAGTCAGTTAACTTTAATTTGGTTGCAATTTCTAATGCAAAGTCTCGTAAAATCGGACCACTTATTGGCACTTTTGCTGCATTTAATGATAAATATATTTATAAACACATTTATTAAGATTATTGTCGTTTTGTTTAATTCGTTTCATTTTTTTTATTTAATTGATTATTTAATAAATATTTTGTTGGATTTTTTGTAATCTTAGTGACCGTCGCCGGCGATACCTTTTATTTGTCCGCTAATTCACTCTTTTTGTATAAACCAGTGTTATAGTCATTTATTAATTTTTTTTTGTATTTTAAATTTAATTCATTTAATTTTAATTTATGTTTTGGAGGCAAATTTTAGTCACAAATGTATTGCAAATAAATACAGAAATTTGTTTACATTTAAATTAATTTTTTTTTTGCAAAATTTAGGCTAACTTCACAGTTATTATATTTTAATTAATTTAAGTTAGAGAGTAATTGTTAATACTATTAAGTCTAAAAATTTAGTTCAAGATTTAGAATAGAGAATACTTTAAGTTAGAGAATATTTATATAAAAGACTTTTAATATAAGTGAATCGGAATTTAAACTTTTGTTCAACTTAGAGAATAATTTAAATTACAGAATATTTAAGTTAGAGAGTATTGACTGTATAATCTTTGCATTTCGTAATAATATAAATTTTATAACATTATAATTTTCTTACGTTTTATTAATAGTTTTTAATATTTAGTTTTTATTAACACAATATTTTACGATTTTTCATTAATTTAGTAAAATATTTTGTTTTTATTATTATTAAAAATATAGTTTAATTATAGATTTATATAAATTTTAATATTATTCATTGATATTTATAATTTTAACTTTATTTTTAAATGATGACTTTCTTTTATTGATCAAATAAAAAAATAACAATATAATCAATAAAATAGAATTAATGAAATTTTTATTTATGAAATATAACAACAGAACGTAAAGATTCTTGGGTAAAATTGAATAGACTTGTAAAATATTTTGTTAAATTTAATAATATTTAATTTGTAAAATATAATACAATTTTTTATCAATTTTTAAATATAAATAATAATTTTGTTTTTGCTTTACAATGTTTACAATATTAATAAACTCTAGTTAAATTTTTTGTGCACAGTTAAGATAAATATTTTTAATTTAATATATTTTCTAAAAGCGTAAAATACCATTTAATAAATTGCAATTTAAAATAAATAATGGCATCTGTAAACAATGAGCTAAATGTATCGGACTAATTTTAAAGCATAGTATATAAAACTTTAATATTAAAACATTTTAGCAGTATAGATAGTAGACAACAAGAGTGTAATAGTATATCCGCGGAATTTAACAAACGGCTCATTTTGAAGACAATTGTAGCTCAGATATAGCGTGCACTTGCTTTACCACTGCCCTTGCGCGTGAGTTCACATTTCACTCTTCTTAGTACAATTCGAAATAATTTTTATTTAAATAATTAATTGACTTTTAATTAATAGAAACAATATTTATTCGCCATTACTGCTTATTTATTGTTTTTTTATTATTACATTTTTATATTAACAATTCCATAATTGCCTTAAAATCTCTCAAAACTATAGATTAATTTGATATTCGATTATGGGTTTAATTCGTAAATTATTTAAAACTATATTCAAAACAAAATATAAAATTTGTATTATTCAACTAATCTCTAAGACAATTTGAACCCAATTTAGATGTTCTCTACAGCGATTAACGTTTTATTGATGTCTTTAACTATCAAAAACTAACTTTTCGACAATTAACTCTAAACTGTGCTAGCCAATCAATAGTTTCTGCTAGCTCATTATTCTGAATTTAGCTTATTTAGCCAATCACTAGCTGTTTATTAGCTTCTATAACATTCTATAAAAATGCGCACGTTATGATTAAGTTTAGGATCTGGAATCAAAAATGAAATAATAGTGTTTGCAAAGTTGTTTTGACTGCTATATTTTTTAATATTATATTTTTAAAATAAATGTTAATATTTTAATTGAAAATGTTAATATCGAAAATATTAATGTCAAGAATAATGACATTTTTAAATTTATTAATATTTTTGACATTATTATGTTTAATTTAAAAATTAAAATATAACAGTCAAAACAATTTAACCAGTTTAACCTAACACTATTATCTTATTTTCGATTCCAGATTCTAAGCTTAGTTATGATAGCTGTACAACTGTTGCAAATGAATTGTTGTAAACTTGACATAAGTTGTAAATTGGTTTTATTTGTTTGTCAAAGTTAAATTAAAATATGAAGTTAATTTTGAAATGTGCAATCGGTTTATGTCCAAAATTATTTGTTATTTGCGCTTTAAAAGCGTTTAAACATTTTTAATTAGAGTAAAAACACAATTTATATATTAATTATTATAAATTTAATGAAATAAACTTTAAAATTTAATAATTAAACTAATGTTAAATTTGTTAAATAATATTTTTATGAAATTAAAATTAAAATCTCATTCCGTACTGTCGCTATTAATTTATGTAGTATTAATTTGTTTAATTAAATAAATAAATATCAAATTGTTTACAGTTTGTTTTAAATAAAAACGTTATTATAAAATATTATTTTTTTATTAATTTAATAAAATTAGATTATTTTGCTTTATAAACATATAATACAAACTTATTATTTGAATAAAAAGCATATTTAAACTCAAATTAATTAGACAAATTGACTTTGTTTTATCCGACAAAAAGAAAAATAATTTATAATAAATTATATTTAAAATAGCAGATTAATAAATCTTCAGTCTATCACTTCCATTTATAAATAAATAAAATTATTGATTATTTATTTAATTATATAAAATATTATTTACATTTATTTTAATTTTAGATATTATAACTAAGAATATATTATATATGATTAATTAATCAAATAACCAACAAAAAAACGATTTAATTTTTTAAAACAAATTTATTTTGAAAAGTTAATTCAGGATATAATATTTATCAGAGTTTTTAAGTTTTTAAGCAAAAATTAATTTAATTTTTAAATAAAAATTACAATTAACGTATTGTTAAAGTTTTTCTTTATATTTACTGTACTAATAAATAAATTAAATTAACTTAAATTATTATAAACTTAACTTAAACATTTTTAAATTACAAATATTAAAGGCTAATTTCATTGCGCAATTAAGTTATTATCTTTTGCATGGCAGCAAATTTTTCTATTGTTCTAAAATAATGTTATGATCTGGTTATTATTAAGGTTATTAACTAATTGTTTTAATATTATTTTAGACGCTAGCTTCTCTAAACCAAACTTAAACATTTTTTAATTATATAAAATATTTTTTAATAAATTGGGTTGAACAATGTGTAGTAATATTTTTTTGAGCTTTAGCGGGAAAGGGAACAATAGAATTTATTTTGTTCATTGTTTAAAAAATTGTAATTAACAAAATTTTAATTTTTTTCAATATTTAAAAATAATTATAGATAAATTAATAAAACGTTTAAATAAAATTATATATTAAACAAAAAATTTAAATTATATATATTGCTTTAATTATTCAATTAATTATTTATGTAAAAATTTTGTTTATAAATAAAATTTAAATATATAAATATTTTATTATTTATTTCAATTATCATAAATATTTAAATAATAAACCGTAAAATTAAAAATAATAATTATTTAATTATACAATATTATCAAACATAAATTTATAGCAAAATTTCCACTTAAAATTTTTTTGTTATGAAAAAATTTATTTTTTAATTTAAATAATTGAAATGATTGAATGTAAAAATTAATTTATATTTTAATTGTGTTTTAAATAATTTGCCATTTAATGTCTTATTACCTGTTATCCCAATTCTCGTCAATCCGTTATAGTCTTTTTGAGACTTTTGGTTTTGGTAACAACAATTAAACAAAATAACAACAATTCAGTATGAAACAAAATTTTCTAAAATTTAATTAATTCAAAAATATATAAATTCAACGTTAAATTATTTAATGCAATATAAATTTATTTAAATCAATATTTTATTATAATTGGATAAAATTATTTAATAATTTATTTAAAAAAATAACTGTACCGGTTAATATGATTTTAATAAATTTTGTTGTTAGAATGGACAAAAATTCCAATATTAAATATTAATTTGCTAATATTATTACAGTATATAAAAAATACTAATATATTTATTTTAACTAAAATTAAATTTACAGGTAAATTTATAAAAATTGTTTATATAATATATTTATAAAATAAATATTAATTTAATATTTTTAATAAATTATTTTAATTAATATTATTACTTGGTGATAATAAATAAAATATTTTTTTGTTATTTAATATCAAAAAATAAGTAACAAGTTATTTTCTTTATTCATTAATATAATTAATTTATTATTTACAGTTCAGTGTAATGTCATGTTAAATTTATCTATTTGATATTTTTGCAAATTTGAAATTTAAATTCAAATTTTATATATGTATTAATTATTTTTTTTATATTTAATAATTACATGTTATTAGTTTAAAAAATATTTTAAACATTAATTAAATAATTGCTGACCATTTCCAATAAAAAACTAAAATAAAACTTGTTTTAGACTATAAACAAATAGATTTTATTTAAATTATCAACCTCATTTTAATTTTAAACAAATTTTTAAATAAAACTTTTTATTTAATTTTTAATCAAATTTGATGTTTTTTTTAATTTTATAAGTTTAAAAAATAATAAAATTTAACAATATACAAATAAATATATCTTTTACATATATTTCTGACTATATATTTTATAAAATCTAAAATTTTATATGTATATTAAAAATTCTAAATTTTAATTTAATAACTTTTTTAAATATATTAAATAAATACAAAAAATAACGAGTTAATATTTTTTAATAAGTATAATATTTTGTTAATTTTTTACCGAAAAATTCATGATAAATGGTTTTTTGTTTTACACTCCAATCGATTTGTAGCTAATTCTTAGTCCTGCGACAACATATTTGAACCGGACGTAAAACTCCGGTACCGCTTGCGCTTATATCGACAACTGTCATCTAATTAACTTCAAAATTACATAACGTTATCATACTTAACAAAATTAATAATTAATTTTAATTAAAACAAATAAATAATTAAAATTAAATTCATAATTTTATTTATAATTTTTTGCTTTTTTAATAAAATAATATTAATTTATAATATTAATTTGTAACACATATATAAATTTTGTTAAAATATATTTTCAAATAAATAATAATTTATAATATTATTTGATTACAGTATTTTGAATCGATTTTTTGCATAACAATATAAGTTTGAAAATAAACAACATAATAAAATTTTGAAAAAACTATATTTTTCATTTATTTCGATTTTGCAATTTTTATTTTGTACATCGTAGTATTATATCTAATATGTTTAGTCCGAATAAAATCAATGCGATGTTAATTAAAATATATAATAAATATTAGAAATTAATTCATCGCTTTTCGCAACGATAACATTAAAATTTTATAATGTATTTATAAAATTTGCGACAATTTATTAAACTATTTTGTAGATACAATATTTGGGTATAAATATTTTGAATTTGTCTGTTGATACAAACATACGCTGCCAAATACTTATATATTTAAAACCACACAGAAACAATAAATCTATTCCAGGATTTAAATTGCTCAACTAAAAACTGTCAAAAATTTGCTTTTTAGAATAGAACATTCTTGGCATAAAATGCTGAATAAATGTACGAAAATGTTATTGAAATTAGTTTTTATCTGTATAAAAGAACACATATAAGTTACTTTTAAATTAAATATATAGCCAATTTTTTCGTAACAGTTTACGCCAAATCTTGCTATGCAAAACCATGACAATACAGAAAATGATATAAATGTTTCAAATGTTATTTTTAATACAATTTCCAATTGCTGTCGTGGGAGATTTTAATATTTATATAATTTAATTATAAATATTAGTTGAAAAAATAGAACAATTTGGCTTAAAATTTTGATATGCTCTAAAATTGCGACAAATGCATATTAAAAACAAATTATTTAGATTTTGATTTGAGCGCCAAAAGTTAATGCATATGTTTACAAAAATTTGTAATTCAATATCAAAATATGTATCTCATTTATTAAATAAATATTTCTTTTGAAATTTTTTGCTTAATTAAAGTATAAAATATAAAAATAATATTTAAATATTATAATTATTAAAAATATTATATATGATATTTTAAAATTAAAATTAAATATATTTATCTAAAAATATTCTGACACCGATTTCCTTTTTCTAACACTTATTTTTTACTATACCATTTATTCCTAGTTTCCTGCGGGACCCCAAGTCTCCTATACTCTCTTTTTATATACTTAAAATAATTACGCAATAAATGTGGGTTTTTACAGACAAAGGAATTCGAAAGATACAAAAATTTTGCTATATAACGTAATTATAAATAGAGCAACTTGTACATTTTATAACTAGCTTTACATTTTTAA
>JAQFXP010001961.1:0-16868 GCA_034693685.1 Belba bartosi
GGTGAAGTGACGATCCCTGACTGGGTTGAAACCCCCGGTTGTGCAGGGAGAAGCCCTCGGGCATGATTTAAAAAAAACTAAATTGGTAACTAGATGCAGTTTAAATAAAGTGTTTTATATTTTATTTAGTTTTAAATTTTTTCAATTGATTAATACCAATTGTTGACGTTCAATTGTCAACAACTAGGTTGAAGTTCTTAATTTAAACTAAATAAAATGTAAAATAAATGAAATATTCGATTAAAAACAATAGAATTTTAAAATTATGTCAAACAAAGATTGTCACCAAATCATCATTTATGTCCATTTGGGAAAAATTTTTATGACATTAATCCTTAAGACTTAAACTATCTTTTGTGACAAACGCCAACTCAATCTTCGAGTACACACTTTGGTACGAATCGAAGTCAATTATATTTCACCTTATTCCCGCGCATACAGTGCACATATAGAGTGCAGCAGACCATATGCCCTTATACCGGGTTTACCGACATGCCGTTAAAAGTGAGGAATAAAATCAGTTTTATAAATGTTTGTAACATTAACCTAAAACATTGAAATTTCATATTTTGTTTTCAATTATATATTGTTTGTTTTTATTAAAATAATAAATATACCAAAGTTTAATCTTAAAAGATTTTGCAATAAAATAACGAGTTTTTTGTTTAAATTTTAGTTTTAATCAAAACAATTAAAATATTGTTAATTCATTTGTGATTAATATTATTAACAATGGTTATTTTGCCAATTTACTAATTTTATTTAAAGTTTTATTATTTTTAAACATTTATAATAAAATTATTCTAAAAATAAAAATTTGTATTCCTTACTCTATATGGGCATGCAAATAACAACATAAGGAATTTTTTGTAATAATGGTCAAACTCTGTTATTGAATAATTTTAACGTATACAAGGGCATGCAAGTGTATGCGCGGAAATACGGTTATATATATTACAGAGTCATATATATAAGTAAGAATTTAGTGATTGACTTAACTCTATTAACTCGCTTAACATGTTTTGGGTCAAAATATTTTCATTCATCTCGTTTTTGATATATGAACTTTAAACTTTGTATAGTTTTTTGAAAAACAACTTTTTGCCGACTTTTATACAAATTATTATTTTCAAAAATAAATATACAATTATTTAAAGTTTTTATAGTTTTTCAAAACAATTATTCAGAGCTATAAACACATTTATAAATAGTATAATTTAAACTGTAGCTATTATTTAACTGTAACTGTAATTATTTAATTTATAATTTTTACATTTACTTAGTTTTTTTTAATTACTGGTCAGTCACTCATATAGTGTAATGCCACTGTTTGTGAGGAATTACGGTAAGTGTTGACTGTAATTGAAAACCAAAACAACAGACGTTTTGAATCAATAAAACTGAACACAAAATACAAATTCAAATCGAAATCTAATTATGGATTCAATTGCTTTGAAACGAATTAAACTTCGAATCGATTTGGACATCGATTCAGACGTTGATTGTCCGCAACAACTGGTTTGGTTCGGAGTCGAAGAGTCCGACGATTTCAAGACAATCAGTGATATGAAGCGTCGTTTGGCGGCAAAGCTCGACATCGATTGGCAGACAATTGATTTGGTTTTAGACAACGGATTACTTCCCGATTGGTCGGACATTGCATTGATTCGCGACAACGATCTCATCGACATTCGCCCCAAAGTGCTCACCAATGGCTCTGTCGACAGGTTTTAGATTCAATTCAATTGTTTTTGTTTTGAAATTTGTTTTTAATCTCAAATATAGTCTGAAATCAATCAACAATTCGGTATCGATTCCAATGCCAGCTCTAAAGCCGAGACCAATGCCGACGCTAGTGGCCAATAAAGCGCCGAATCCAGTGCCGGCTCCAGTGCTTCCACCAGTACCTGAGTCAGTGCCGATGCCAGTGCCGGCTTCAGTGCCACTCAAACGGTTTGTATTTATTAACAGTTTATATATATCGGAAATTGTTTTAAAATTATTATTTTTTAGTTCAAATGGTCCGCCAATTGGTCGTCAATCAGTGGCCGAACGACTGGTGGCCAATCATAGGCAGATGTCGGAGATTGTTGGCCACAAATCGGTGAATAAGGAGTTCACCGAAATTAAAGTCGAAGTCAAGACAAGCGATAATTCGGTGAAACGAACCGAAACTACTGATAAAAGAGTGAGGCGTTCGGTGAAGATGCCAAAAAAGTTTGAAAACCATTTCTTCATTTAACTCATTATTATTCGATTGTTTAATACATTTATCTCTCATTCAAATGATATAAACATTTATTTCATTAATCGATATTTTGCTTAATTGTATAATAAATACTCATTTAATACTCATTACTTATTAAGACTTTTGTAATGTTTTAGTTTTTTTCCTCAATTCTCATCTGTATTTTGAATTTTAAAAAAAGTTTTGCAATAAAAATCAGTCGATATGTCCAAATCAGTCCTAATTGGACACATAAGCAAACATTAATGCTGGTATAAGTCATCTAGTCAAGTTTGACAGTTGTATCATGCTAATCATACTGATCGGTGACAATATAGTGTTTGTTTTACATATTAGTAAACCAATGGAAATGATTGAAATAGTGAAACAAATTTCTAACAATATGTTTGTATAACTTTAATATGTGTTGGTTGTGACGAGTCTGCCATCTAAACACATTCGGCGCTCACAGGATTGTCACCGATTAGTATGGATGCAAATAATTACAAATTAATGAGTAAACTAAATAAATATATTTTAATCAACTTTAATAATTTTAAAAACTAATTTTATCAAATATTTATTAAATTACTTTACAAAATGTTGACAAAATTGACTAAATTTTACACTTTATATATGAATGCAACTTAACTTGACACATGTCTTGATACATTTAACTAGATAAAAATATATAACTGGACATATAATCTGAAAATCAGTTTTGAATTCAAATAAAAAGTTATGATTTGACTGAAAATTACGATTTAATGCTCTATTGCGCGAATCAGTCGATATGTGTTTATACTGGCCTTGAATTGATGACTATTTATAAATTAATCTAATCATTGGCTGTACTTATATGCACTAAATGTCGGAATTTTTTCAATTATTTAATTTATACGCTTTTCCACTAAAAATATTAATTAAATTTTTGATTTTAAATACGCATAAGATCTGAAAACATTGCATAAATCAAAATATATTTCATATTAATTATAAATAACATTAATAATGGATTTAAATGTAAGTAAATAAATGATTTGATTAGAAGTGAAACAATGTTTTGATTAATATTTAGAGTCAATTGACAACTGAATTGGTCGGTTCAATATGGGTAAGACTGGCTGGTATTTACGGGGCACTGGCAGTAGCCCTGGGCGCCTATGGGGCGCATGTGGTTATGGAAAGTAAAACATTGTCCCCGAAAATGAAGGACATCTACGAAAGAGCCAATAAATACCATTTACTACACTCTCTGGCGCTGTTGGCAATACCACTGACAGCACATCCATGTCTTAGTGGGACTATCATTGTGTTGGGAATGACTGTGTTTTGCGGCACTTGTTATATACATGTGTTTACGGGAAGTAAATTCATAATCCGATTCACACCAATCGGTGGAATGACTCTAATTATTGGTTGGCTTTCAATGGCTTACTCTTAAACTTTGAGTTCATATAATTCCTATTCTAAACACTGCCCAGGTGCTATTTTAATATTGAAATACTAGCAAATTAAATGTGAATGTAACAATTTACATTTTTAATGTTTTATAAGGTAACAATATTTTATATTATTAGTAATTACTTAATAAGTTATTACATGTTTTAGATTTTTTAATAAATAAAATAAAATAAAAATTTTAAATTATAACAAGGTAAAATGATTTGTGTATTTAATTGCCGTAATTATAAATTTATTTAGATTGAAATTAATTCAATTATATTAATTGCTGTTTCGGAGTATTGGAGTAATGCCTTCTTTTATTAAATTATTCCTTCTTGCTAAATACCAGCCGTAGTATTCATCCATTTTTTTCTGTTCCGTAAAAATAACAAAATATAAACTTATTGTTTAGTTATTCAAAAATAGTGAGAATACAAACCAAAATAACTCTCTTATCGCTAATTGTCGGCAATTCAGAGGTGTAGTGAAGAAATGCCAGAATAAGAATTTCAGCCATAAGTGCAAAAAACTTAGCCTCTCTTAACATAAATTCAATTGAATTCTGGTCTTTATCCGCAAATGCCTTTCCGTCAATTCGAATCATTTCATCTCTATATTCGTTCAAAAATAGTTTGATCTCATCATCGGTGGCTAAAGGGATGTCCTGTCGGTTAACCCAATCACAGGTTCGACCCAATTCGTTGACATAGCAACCGAAATCATGTCCTCGGTAGAAATAACTCGAATATTCGAAATCAATTAAAGTTATGTTATTCTCGTTTTGAGAATCCAATTGGTTGTTCACTAATATATTGGCCGAAAATATGTCGTTATGTGTGTAAACTATGGGTGAATTGAGTTTTTCAATACATTTGAATAGCCATTCACACTCTTTCTTCAAATCATTTTCTATTAAATTCTTTGCATATATTTCTCTAATAATCTCCGTTTGATTTGGTGTCTCTTCGAAGGCTTTATCATAAAATTGCTTAAATGTTCTTTTATGCCAGTCGTAGTTCCTGGCATTGGGCACAGGTAGGGAATGGAACCTGGCTAACTTTCTGGCCAACTCTTTTACCAATACCGGATTTTTTTGTTCTTCTAATCCAAAGTGACGACACTTGAGGCATATTTATAAATAAAATATTTTTATAATTAGTTTTAATTATACAATTAATTATCTATATTTGCAATTTATGTGTATTATTAATATGTTCTTTATTTTAATACAACACTAATAAAGTTATTTAGATGAATGAAACTAATTATTTGTTTATTAAAATATTTTCAATTCAAAACGTCGATTAATAAGTTATAATTAAAATACTTTACATTAATATATTGGCCAATCTGTCCGCCACTGAATATTCCGTATATTTTAGGACCCAAACTGTGTTCAGAGGCCAACAAATTGATTACGACATCCGATAGTCGTTCGTCTTTGTCACCATTTTTAACCCATTTTTCTCCATAGAATCTAATGGTCACCTCTTCCGGTTCGTCATTAATTGCATGAATGCCATCAGTTAAGGTGCAAAGAAATAACTGATTAGTATATCCGCCGCTAATTCTCTTCACAACTATTTTATCTAAACTAATGTCTTTCCAAATCCCGTCTAAATATTTAGCGCAAAGTTTTAAACATTTGTTCTCAATGTCATCGGGAGTTTCGCCGCGAATTATTTCAGTCATCTTGATGATTTAAAGAATTATTTAAACCATAAATTAATTTCATAAAATTTTTTCTCACGTTTAATTTTATCTTTAGTTAAAGCACATGGAAAAAATGATAAAAGTACTTTTTATACGCCATATCATTACACACATATCTTTTTTCACAGTTGATTATATGCACATGTAAATGTTATATCAGTTATTTAAAATTTTACTTGTACAACTCAAATTAATCTATAATATAGATTCTATATGTTTAATTTATTCAATTCATTTATTGGATTTAACCTTGAATTATTCTCAGTTATTATTATCCTAAAATTGGCAAGTAACTACTACAATTTAAATGATATATACTTAAACTATTTTTAAAAAATTTATATACGTAATTTAATTTAATTTTAAAAATTTTATTATTTTTTATTCATAAATAACTCAAATTAACAATCAAATTTTTTTTTAAACAGCACACATGTTGAAGTGTTGCTTATACTTTTTTAATATTGAAACTTTAAGTAATCGTTTATAAATTACGTTTAAAATTATAATAGTTTTTATTCAAATTTAAACTTATTTAAATTCATTAATTTATTTCAAAACATACATTAACTATTAATTTTTATTACACTAATTTAGTTTAATATAAAATATATAATTTTGTAAATTTAAAATTGCCATTTAATTGTTATATTCTTAAAAGTTACAAATTTTTAGATTAATTATTTACAGAATAAATTGAGATTTAAAAACAAATTAATTATTTACTGCAATAAGTATTAAAACAATTGTAAATTTAATAAACAACGATTACATTAAATTAAATTAACTAAATAATTGATTAATATTTTTTACTTAATTTACTTAATTTAATAGACATTAATTACTATTAATTAATATTGTTTAAAATAAAAATTATAATCATTTATATGTATATAAGATAAGAATTCATTATTTTACTAATAAAAACATATTACTATGAGTTAAAATTATACAAGATAATCTTTATAATATTCTAAATTTTATTTGTGTATTTGTGTACTCAAGCATTATTTTAGTTTGTCTTAAAATTGACCACGCATTGTTTATAATTTAGCATTCAAGTAATAATAATCATGTCTAGATTTTTATTCAGAGTTTAAATTCTTTGATTAAAATATTGATTATTTATTAAAGTCTATCATTTGTTTAATTATTATGATCGCATCAAATAAAAAAATTTAATTTAATTATTTATTATCGTTTGGTTTTTTATAATTATCAATTCCTCGTTATTTTTGATCATGGCCACTTCTGCCAGCTGATTGCCAACGTCTTTAGTAATCATTGTCTCCGAAACCATCGATTGGATTCCATGGTAGTTGCGGATTGGCATTCACTTTGAGTCCAAAGATTACAATCAAAACGATTGCAATTAAAAAAATCAATATTTTGTACATATTTTCAAGTAATGAACAAAAATTTATTTCAAATCTTAAACTTTGATTTTATTCAGATTAACACAATTTTAGTTATGATCTAATCGTTAATTTTGATCGACGTGTCAGTGATTTATGATTTCAAGCAATAATTTAGTCAAATCTGTTTTTTAAGAATGAATACATGTGTCATAAGTGAGTAGTAGAAAAACTAGCACTCTGGGACAGAAAAAAATCCGGCAGAAAAAATGTAGCAAAAATCAAAAACTGCTTACACGGTAAACCAATCAACAAACCATCGTATAAACATATAGGGCTGTCAGCTATAGTAAAAGCATTGACTCATAGAAATAACATTAACAACTTACAGGGCAAAGCAACCACTCAAACACCGTATAATCTTATAAACTTGTCGGCAATAGAAAAATTAGATAAAAATAAAAAACTTTTTAGCCGATAAACTAAACTCGCAATTAGATTGATTCACTGTAGGCTAAAACTGTTTTATCTGGCAAATCCATCTCATTGACCGAAAAATATTTTATATTATAAAATAATTAAAAATAAAATTAAAAGAAAATATTCAATTTAAATTTTAAAAATTGATTTTATTAAAAATAATATATTAACAATAAAGTTTTTAATAATAAATGGATAATATATTCATTTTGAATAGAAGCTTGGGAACAAAAATCTGACTCACATTCATCAACTGTATCCCAATTATTAAGCGTATCCAAGCAATTTTTTAAATTTTCCAAACATTCGAACGGATAGTCATACTCAATCACCATTTCTTTTAAGAAATTTCTGTTTTGTTTAGCTGGATTAATCAGTAAAGATCGAACGTTTGTAGCTTCTTTTATAAGTTGACTAAACATTTTATCGAAATTAGAACTTAAAATTATCCAAACAGTACTTCGTATATTTTCATTTCGGTATAATTTACTTAAAGAAATTCTTGTAAGGTATTTCTCATTTTGCTTATGCAAAACAAGTTTATCTGATTTTTTCTCCATATTAGTTAAATTAAATTTACTTTTAGATTATATAATTTAGGCAAAAATAACGCTTTAATTATTTAACAAATTTTTTTAAAAGCTAATTTAAAAAAAATTATTTTTATACTTTTTTAATGTTGAAACTTGAAGTAATCGTTTATAAATTACGTATAAAATTATAATAGTTTTTTTAAAAATTTAAACTTATTAAAATTCATCAATTTATTTCAAGACATACATTAACTTTTAATTTTTATTACACTAATTTAGTTTAATATAAAATATATAATTTTGTAAATTTAAAATGGCCATTTAATTGTTATATTCTTAAAAGTTACATGTTTTTAGATTAATTATTTACAGAATAAATTGAGACTTAAAAACAAATTAATTATTTACTGAAATAAGTATTAAAACAATTGTAAATTTAATAAACAGCGATTACATTAAATTAAATTAACTAAATAATTGATTAATATTTTTTACTTGATTTACTCAATTGAATAGACTTTAATTACTATTACTTAATATTGTTTAAAATAAAAATTATAATCATTTATATGTACAGTATATAAGATAAGAATTCATTATTTTACTAATAAAAACATATTACTATGAGTTAAAATTATACAAGATAAACTTTATAATATACTAAATTTTATTTGTGTACTCAAGCATTATTTTAGTTTGTCTTAAAATTGACAATGCATTGTTTATAATTTAGCATTCAAGTAATAATAATCATGTCTAGATTTTTATTTAGAGTTTAAATTCTTTGATTAAAATATTGACTATTTATTAAAGTTTATCATTTGTTTAATTATTATAACCGAATCAAATTTAAAATTTAATTTAATTATTTATTATCATTTGGTTTTTTATAATTAACAATTCCTCTTTATTTTTGATCATGGCCACTTCTGCCAGCTGAATGATAATTTCTGAGTCGTTTTGGCCAACGTCTGTAGTAATCATTGTCTTCGTAACCATTGATTGGATCAAATGGTTGGTACGGATGGCGTCTGCTATACGGATTGGCATTCACTTTGAGTCCAAAGATTACAATCAAAACGATTACAATTAAAAAAATCAATATTTTGTACATAATTTCAAGTAGTGAACAAAAATTTATTTCAAATCTTAAGCTTTTTTATTCAGATTTTAATAAAACAAATTTTATTCAGATTAACACATTTTTAGTTATGATCTAATCGTTAATTTTGATCGACGTGTCAGTGATTTATGATTTCAATCAATAATTTAGTCAAATCTGTTTCTTAAGAGTGAATACATGCGTCATAAGAGACTTGAATTATATTCGTATTATATTAATATTTTTTAAATTTTCTTAAACTTATATTTTATTTGATTTGTTGTTTTTATTAATAAATGATAATAAAATTAAAAATAATAAAATAAAATTATTAATAAAAATTGAGTTCAAACTATTATAATTATTTAATTAAATTTTATAACTATGATATAAATAACAGATTATTCCAATAACTTACATCCAGTGATCGAGAAGGTTGGCCGATCCAGGGGGGGGGGATCAGGGCAGTGATTTTTCTCAAAATTTTGTCCAAGAACCTAGGGGGGGGGGGATCAGGGAAGGGATTTTTTTAAAAACCCTCAAAAAACCTATATATTTAGGATAAAATTTTGGGCACGGGTGTAGCAGTTCGGGAAGTTGACTTAGAGCATAAATACTTACATATTAATAATCAAAATACAAAATAAATCTAATTTGATAATTGTGTTTATGATAAAAAACTAATTTAAAAAAACATAATAATACTAAAAATTACGTCAAAAATTTTTACTAATTCTAATTATAAATTATCAAAGTGCGATAACAAAAATATTCTCAATTCGATTTAGAATCTAATTTGATATTTGTGTTAAGAATAAAAAACTAATTTAATTCTGAATTTTTGAGGGGCGTGGCTTAAATTTTACAAATATAGGCGTGGTTAAAAAAAAAGGCGGAGCCAAAAGTGTAATGGTTTTTTTTGTTTTTTTGTATAATGATCATTAATATGTAAGTATTTATGCTCTAAGTCAACTTCACGGACTGCTACGCCTGTGCCTAAACTTCACTGCTAAGCGTTTTAAATAAAATTTTCGCACAGAGCGCGTATCACAGTATAGTCATTATAGTGTGGTGTTCAGAACTTGACACTTTTCAAAACAATTACTAATACAATCATTTTTCTACACTTTATCTAAAATACATTCTCAAAATTATAATTAACAAAATGTAAACTCAAATTCTTTTATGACTTAGATCGAAAGAGATAAGTCAAACAAAATGTAAAATTATTATTAGTCTAAGTTTAGCGTTTGTAGAGTATAGACTCCTCAGAGTGAGTGTTAACTTTTACCGAGTAAAACTAGATATAAATAAAATGTAATTCATACTAAACCTAAATCCGAATTAATAAATAAAGTTTTTAATTAAAACAATGTTTAATACAAATTAAATAAAGTAATTAATTAAGTAATTAAAATATATAATAAGTGAAGTGAGAACTGTATATAAAATATATTTAAAGTGAATCTAAAATATAACGGAAGTCGAGTGTATGCGATCTTCCGGTTTAAATTGTTTAAGGAAAAGCAATTAATTGAAGTGACTATGAGTTGCGTCACAGAGTGCTCACATCCAAGTGTCGATCGGACACTACCAAATATTTAAACCGCCCAGGGAGGCCAGGTATAGAAACCACAGAACACACACACAACGCGTACAACCCGTGAGTGTGTCAACCGGTGAAGCCGTTCATCTGTACAACACATCCCTTACCGAACACTTTCCCGGAAAGCACACCACAATGGTATTTGCTGTATTGCACAAAAAACATTGATATGATTTGAATGATAGTCAAAGTGGTTAATGTAATTTTTATTTAGCTAATGGAGAATAATGTGATTTTTAATCTTAATAATTTGATATTTAATAAAAAACGACTGTACATAAAGTTGTGGTTCAATAATATAATTTCATTTAGTTTTCGATCATTTCTGCTATTTTAAGAAATAGCATCGAAAGCAATGCTATTAACTGTTAATTCATATTTATATTAATTAATTAAATAATATATTAATTATTAATCAATACTCACTTCATAGCAACGAAAATAATTAATAGTAAACAACGAATAACACGAAAATCCGACCCTTTTTAACGCGATTTGTTCGATCACTGACAGCAACTGTAAATTAAATTTTAATTTTAAAAATGTAACATGAACAAAATTAATAATACCTTAAACTTAATCAACAATGATAAATTTCTTTTACTATTTAAATTGGAAAATTGTGTTACATATAATTGATTAAAATTTTTATATATATTATTCGCTTCGGCATTGACTGATGAAGCCGTGAATATTACAAATATAAATATTGAAATTAAAATAATAAATATATAAAATATATTTAATTTGGTTATTATATCCAATGAAGCAAAAAAAATTATAATTAATGCGAATACAGAACTGCTTCCAATAGTTATCCAAAATAATAATAAAAATTTTGACCAAAAAGTGTGATTATATTCAGAGATTTCGATAAAAATTGAATTAATTAAATAAAAATAATTTTTGTTAATTTTGACATTTTTATGATTACTTATCTTATTTAGGGTTTTTAATTTATATTTGAAATAAATACATATTAAATAAAAATAAATAACTTGGTAAAGTGTGATATTCATCAAATAATACGAAGCAGCTATAAATTGAATCGAGTTAACTATGCCAAAAACAACTATGTCAAATATTGTACTATAAAGCAAATACGGAATAAATACAATTGAAAAACCTAAAATAGGATTTATTTTTTTATTGTTAAATTTTGCAAATGTTAATAAAAATTTTGTTTTTTTAATTAATTTCCGAATTTGTTGTTCATCTGTGAGACCAACACTTATAGGCGAACGCAAACCCGACATCATTTCAAACACTGCAAGAAATGTCGGTTTTATACCATTTCTATAGTTATAGTAATATATTATTTGGGATCCAATGCAGAAAATTGTTACTAAATATACAATTAGACACATTTGATACCGAAATCCAAAATAATGTGCAAAATCTCCCAAAACAACCAATATATAAGCATCATCACTTTTAGGTAAAAGAATTATAATATATTTAATTAAAAATAGAATTAATGTAATGAATGCGAGAATAGGTTTTTGTATTGCAGACCTTCTCTGAACAGAACTGATGTCATCTTTGGTTCTATTCAGACACAAACCGATTCGAAACAATTCATTTGATGCGGATTTGATAATCAGATTTTGTGGCAAATATTTGTTTAAATCTAATGATTTAACTTTTTTTTCCATATTATTAATACTGAATACTTAAAACTTAATACTAAATATGGTAATAAGTTTTTTTATTCAAACTATTAATATATATTTTTAATTATTTAATTAATTAAAATTTCTAATAGAATATAATAAATTGAATAAACTTTTTAACTCAACTATTAATGAGTATTTAAAATACGAAATATATTTAAAATGAGATATTAGTATTGATATTAAAACCAATTTTTTTGTTAAATTAAATTAATAATTATTCATTAAGTCTGTTCTTGCAACATTAATATGTTAATTTATATAACGATATTTTTAGAAAGTTTGGTATTTCATAAACTGACTAGTGAGTTTAATAGAGTAGAGCCTGTAAATAAAACCGTTATAAGAATGGGAAAATCAAGCTGAGCTTAAAATGAAATGAAATTAAATAATTATTCTTTTAGTTGGTGGTATTATGAGAAATATCAAATATAATAATGTCGAATATGTTAATGTCGAATATTATAATGTCGAGTATAGTAATATCAAATATGGTTTATTGTAATTTGTCGCATTTATTAAATCTGATATCAAACTAGTTTATGAGTCATAAACTAGTTTGATATCAGATTTAATAAATGCGACCAATTACAATAAACCATATTTGATATTACTATACTCGACATTATAATATCATCATAAATTATGACCCAAAGTACACAATAGTCTAACTCTATTTATTTTAAATAAAAACTTGTTCTGAGGTACAAAACTTTCTGAAAATATCGTTAGTATATATATAAATTATAACATAAAATTAATTTTATTTAAATGAAATTTTTATAATTAGCATAAATATAAATGACATTTTTTATAATTAATTAAAAAATTTCTATAAACAGTATCGCAACATTTTATTGATTAATTGATAGTAGTTATCATAATTAATAATATTAATAATTATTACAATAATGAACGTTAGATAATAGTATGTTTGAACTTTTAACCTAATTGGACTTTTTTTCATAAACAAAATATTTCTTAAATTAAATATTTAATTGTCATAAATCTATTACGTTTTGAAATTTTTATCTAAAGTATTTTCAAAGAATTAATTAACTTACACAAATTTTAAAACAATTAGTAAAATTTATTTTTAAATATTTGCTCTTAAAGCTCTGACACTTTTCAGATTTACCATACCTACTTTTGATGTAAAGAACTCTGCTTAGGATAAAATCCCTGTTCGTAATAAAAAAATTTTTAATTGTTCTATTTTTACATTTTACTAAAATAATAAAATTTATTATATATTTAATTTAATTATTATTGTTACTTTATATTATAATTTATAAATTAATTTTTATTAAAATAAAAATATTACAGAAAAAAATTTAATAATATTTGGCAAATGTGTTTGAACTAGATTAAGAATTTATTATTGAAACATTTGATACAACAATAAAACAATATTTTAAAAAATATAATTGTAGATTTTAAATTTATTTTCAATAAATTATTATTAATATTTTTAATTTTTCAAAAATAATAATTCTAATTATACATATACTACACAAAATCACATTAAAGTTTTTGTCGTTTTTATAAATTTTCTTAAATAATTGGGCACGGGTGTAGCAGTCCGTGAAGTTGACTTAGAGAATAAACCCTTACATATTAATAATTAAAATACAAAATAAATCTAATTTGATAATTGTGTTAAGGATAAAAAACTAAATTAAAAAAATATAATAGTTTCAAAAATTACGTCAACAATTTTTAATAATTCGAATTATAAATTTTCAAAGTGCGATAACAAAAATATTCTTAATTCAATTTAGAATCTAATTTAATATTTGTTTTAAGAATATAAAACTAATTAAATTCTGAAATTTCGAGGGGCGTGGCTTAAATTTGACAAATATAGGTGTGGTTAAAAAAGTAGGCGGGGCCAAAAGTGTAATGGGCTTTTTAAATTTATTTTGCATACTGATTATTAATATGTAAGTATTTATGCTCTAAGTCAACTTCCCGGACTGCTACACCTGTGCCAAATTTTGCCTAATTTAACTAAATTTAAACTGGATTTAAACTAAATTTAGCTAAATTAACTGGATTTAAACCGGATTTACCACCAATTTAGGAAAAATTTCCTAATTTTGGGCAAAAAATCCAAAAAATTTCCTGGTCGCCTTTGGCGGCCGGCAAAACCTCGAGGGGGGGTACCTTTTTCCGGACCAAATGCTAGGGCGGGGGATAAATCTAAATCTCTCTCTTTCAACCAAAATTTCCCCTGGTTTTGAAAATTTGCATTTATTCCCCCCCCCCTAGCATTTGCTTTGCAAAAAGGTACCTCCTCGACTTTTTGCGGCCTCCAAAGGCAACCGGCAAATTAGTTTGAGCTTTTTGACCAAAATTAGAAAATATTCCCTAAATTGGTGCTAAATCCGATTTAAATACAATTAAATTGTGAAAAATTTTATTATAAATATAAAGTTTTTGAGCGTTTTTGGAAAAGTTTCTTCCCTAATTCCTCTGAATTGACCGACCTTCTCAATCTCTGATTTAATGTGACAATTGAATTTTAAAAAACACTGCAATATTTATTTTTCAACAATTTAAATTCATTTAAAAAAAATTATGTGATTATGTAATGATAAGTAAATTAATTATTATTTAGTGCCACAATAGTTATTTTTTAAATCTACTTTATAATAAAAATAATTATCAGCAAACTAAAATAATAAAAATTTTAACAGTTAAATAAAGTTAAGTGCACTTAAACAAGAGCAAATCAGAAGCTTTGAATTAGCCTTACCTCTGCTGTAAACGAATTACATTTTAACAAATAATTATTACCTCTTTTTTGAACTTATTGAGAAACTTTTAGTACATTGATTAAATTATCTAATTTTGAAATAAATATATTGTGCACATGGTTTAGCTGATGAAAACGTGATTGTAAACATTTATCATGTTTATTATTTTTACATAAATTAAATAGTTATAAACCAGGGATCAAGAGGGAGGACTAGCTAAGATTGCCCATAATTTTAAAATTTTGCATTTGATTTGCGAAAAGGTAACCCAGCCCTCTCGACTTTTTGCCAACGGTCGAGGACGGCCGGCAAATTTTTTAAATTTTTTGACCAAAATTGAGAAATTTTCTTTAAATTGGAGCCAGTTAAATTAACTAAATTTAGTTTAAATTCAGATTAAATTTAGGTTAAATTAGATAAAATTTTAACATAAATATATAGATTATTGAGAGTTTTTGGGAAAATTCTTTTCCTAATTTCCCTTTTGGTTAACCAACCTTCTCGATCTCTGTTAAAATTATAACTTATAGATTTGATATACCTTATAATGTTAATTTATATTTTTATCTAAATATTACCATTTTTACAATTTAAACCAAAATAATAAAACGTTGCTTTAAATTGTAAAAATACATTATCATAAGGAATTACAAAAATATCTGTATAAGAGTCAAAGTACATTGATGCAATTATAATTAAATCAGAATTTTATAATGTTGAAGAATCCAAAGGAGAAAAATGTTTTTCTATAATTTTAATCAAATTCCTAAAAGGAAATTAAGGAAAAGATTTGTCAAAAAATTCTCAAATAATCTATATAATTATGACTCAATTTAAACAAATATAATTTAGTTTAAACCGAATTTCAACTATATTTAATTAATTTAAATATTTGTTAAGAATTTAACTACAAACTGGAACAATTCAATTTTTTTTATCAAATCAACAATAAAAAATATTTTTAGATCTTACTCTTATTTTTTTTAATTACCGGTACATATTTTTGACAATTAATATATATCAAAGTACATTGATAAAGTTAGTGATAAAAATATTTTCAGGTTCAAATATGAGTTATATAAGAGTAGAAATTTGCTAACAAATTATAAGTATTAAAAGTTTTTGCACTAATTTATAATTAATTAAAATCTTGAATTTTTAAACAGCAATGTCTATAATAACAGTTCTTTTATTCATATTGTGCTCAATGTTAGTACGAAGTGATACTGATTGGCCGAATCACGACATCTCAACATTAAAACTATTACAAATAGTGGCCAGGCATGGGGACCGGACTATTATCGATTACTTTAAAAATGATCCATTTAAAAATCTGTCGAACTGGAAAGAAGGTGATGGCGAGTTAACTGTACAAGGTAAACTACGAATGTATAGATTGGGTCAATTCATTCGCAGACATTACGGCTTATATTTGGGTGACTTCTATAGTCCGCGTGAAGTATACGCCAGAAGTTCAACAATCAGTAGATGTCTTGAGTCGACATCTTTAATACTATCAGGCGCTTATCCGCTGAACAATCCTCAGTGGAAATGGAGTAACGATTCAACTGATTTGGGCTATATTTGGCAGCCGTTCCCCATATATACCTATCCATTAGAACTTAAAGACAACGACCGACTCTTACGAATGGATGACTATTGTCCTAAAGCTACCGAAGAAAAGGAAAATATTTTGAACGAAGATAGGGTTCAAAATATACTGAAAGAGAAAAAAGAATTTTTGGCAAATTTAACCGAAATTGTTGGCCAACCCATCGATACTTTAAGCAAAGCGGGAGATCTCTGGGATGTGCTATCAATTGAGTTAAGTCGAGACTATAAATGGTCTGATTTTGACCTTTGGTCTGAAGAATATGAGCAACAGGTGATTAAAACACTTTATGAACTAAACAAATATTCTTGGTTGTTTAAATACAATGGCACTGTTACTCAAAAAGTGAGAGCCGGGCCTCT
>JAQFXP010001962.1:0-16868 GCA_034693685.1 Belba bartosi
ATAACAATATTCGACATAACAATATTTAAAATAGAAATTATTTTAATTTAAATACAATTTAAAATTTTGCTGTCTAGGAGGTCATTATGACTACAAAAAAGCTAGAAAGTCACAGCCTTAGTTATAAATAATAAGTTTTTAACAATTTAAATTCATCTAATTAATGTCATTGCTAACAATAAAAAAAATGTTTTGTTTATATTACTTACTGTTAAATAAGTATTCATTTAATTATTCATTTTTATGTTTATTCATTTTATTTTTTTTAAGCGACTATGGCAATGGTGTTAGTAATGTGCCGGCCGTTGTAGTCGCACCAGTTATTACTATATCACCTGTTGTCAGCCCAACAGCAATTGCACCTACGCCAACACCGACACCAGCGCCAATTCCATGTCTCTTTTTAGATTGCACATACCAAATAGCTTGTTGCGACACTACCATGGCTATCGATCCATCCGCAAGTAATTTATCACTTGGCAATTTATGCAACTCAGCCCCAGTTATTGCTGAACTTGATTCATTGAATCTTCCCATCTGTATCTCAATCAATAATGCAAATGGCATGTGCGATTCATTAATTAACCCGGATACATTTGTTACGGTCTGTCGTCAATTTTTAGTAATCATTTTCCAAGGCTATCTAAATGGTATTCTTGGAATCAACCAACCACCTTTTGGACCTTGAATATTGAACGTTTAGTTCTTTTTATATTTTTATGTTTTAGTTTTGTTGCTATTAAATTTAATTATTACTACTAGAACAAGCGTATAATTGATTTAGCCAGTACATTTTAATTTAAAGCTTTGGTTTTAAATGAATTAATAATTATATTGGGTAAATTAAAATAAAAGCTTATTATTAAAATTATTTCTGATTAATAATTTTACACTTGAACGTTATTTTATTAGCAAATTGCACAAAAGTTTTAAATGCAAAATAAACAAAAATTTTAAAATTAGCCTTGTTCTAAATATATGTGTAATTTTTATGAACTTACTTGTTTGTCTAATATTGAAATCAATGGCATTATATTTGCTTGACTTACATGAATTAATTGCAAATTATTTTTTAATTAAAATAATCTTAGTTCAATACAGAGCGGTTGTATTTCAAATTTATGCTGGCAAACATAAAACAAATCAAAATATTTTAAACTTATTAAATACTGCTTGTTTAAAATTTAGGAAATACTACTATTTTATAACGAAATAGGCACATCGCCAAAAGGTATTTACTCAAATTCTGTAAGAACTGTTCAAACTGGAAAGCTTTCATTCCAGCTAAGGACAGCCCTAATGAATGACTTTGAATATAAATTGAAACTTAAAAACATTAAAAAATTATTTTCTTTGTGTATTATTATTTTTTGTGTTTTCTAGGTTCATTATCTTTATTTAATTTTATATTTTTAAATATAACATTTATTTGAAATAATTAAATTATTTTATATGTACCACAAAATAAATGTATTAATTGTTATAATTTTTAAAAACAATTATTTGATAAATGTATATGTAAATTTTAAAAAACTATATCTTTTTGTTTTTAATTAATCTAAATATTACAAATTAGAAATACAAAGTCTATATTAAGTTTAAGTTTGTTTTATGACTTATTTTCTAAGACTTAGTTATCAGAATGGGTTTTTAACTTAGTTTAAAATATATAAGCCTAATGTTATATTCAATCGATTCATCAGTTTTTTATAGACTCTTCAAGTGTTAACTTAATTTGTAATGTTTTAATAATGTATTTGTTTTGTTATAAATTCGGTTAATTTTAAATTATGTTTTATGTTGTCATTACAATGACTAGTATCTGTGCTTCACACCGAAACCATATTTGGGTAATTGATTGAACGGGAATAAGTGGAATGCCTTCCATTCCCGACCACATAAACTTGGATTTAAGATGTAGGAAAAACATCTCGAATTTCGATTATTTTACATTACCGTATTTCTCCGCATCTTACATAAATAATATTTATATAATTAATTTTTAAAAATCGGTTTAAATAACAGTAAATTTTAATGTATTTTAAAATAAATTTTTATTTTTTTAAAGTAAATATATGGCATCTTAATTCGACGTAATTTAATAGTAAACTAAATGTTAAAATTAATATTTTATGTGATTTGATATTGTAACCGGTGTTTGATCGGGCTCAAATATGTCTAAACTATTGATTATTAACGAGAAGTAGAGAACAAATTGTACAGTATGTGCAAATGCAATAGCGCGCGACTAATATATAAATTCAACTTTATTTGAATAGTTTGTTCGTAAAAGTTAATATACCGCTGATAACATAGAAATAATCAATTATAAATTATTAGAAATGTATTACGCGGACTAATAGTTAAATAATTAAAATTAAACTAAATAACAATTATTTTATTAAATATTTTATCATTATATTACAGAAATAATTAAATGATAATTAATTTCAAAACTAAACATTCATTGTTCAAAACTAGTAGATAAACAATTAAACATTTTTATTTAATTAATTCAATTAGGCTAATATTATATATATATATATTTATAAATTAACATTTTTATGTTTAAATACCACAAAATATTTGCAAATATTTTATTGAATCTGTAACAGATATTATAAAATACCTGTTTAAGATTTACTAAAATATTTTTAGAAATTTTTTGTATTTAAACCACAAAATAGCAATAATTATTTAGAGATTAAATTAAAGATATTCAAATACATGTTCTATTTATATTGAATATTTTATTTAAAATATGTATTAAATGGTTTGTTTATTGAGGTAAAAAGTTCCCAGTTTCCTATTGGATTTGAAAAACCATACAAAAAAAATCCTAACAATGTTTTTTTTCTGCATTGCACACTTTTTTGAGCGCAAACATAAACATTTTTAAATTTATTAAAATGTTTTAAACAAAAACTTACGAGTTTACATATAGTGGGGAACTTTATTTGTATCATTTGTTTAATAATTTATATGATTTAAATTATAAACTTTACAAAAACTAAAAAATTATTATTTTTTAAACTAATAAATGATAGAAAATGTTACAAAATTGAAGCAATTTTTAATTTGCCAATATTTTTATATTTAACAAAAAATAGTTTTTAATAAATTAATTTTATATAATTTCTTTCAAAATAAAGCGTTTAAAATTTTAATTGTTTTTATTGCGCGAAACAAATTCGCCAATACGTGTACGGATACCAGTTTCTTCAAATGATAATATCTTAGGCAATTAAAATTTATTAATTTAATAAATTGTGTAAATTAGTAGTTTAATAAACTGATTTCAATTAATTATCAAAAAAATTCAATTTAAAAATCAAATTTAATACCTAAATTACGTCTAAATTTTGTTTCGATTTTACTTTAAGTACTTCAGTTGCTAAATTTAAAAAAAATTTCTAACTGAAACTTTACACGCTTACAAATTTAACCGATATATATTCAGTTTTTTGGTTAATAAATTTTTTCATTATAATTTTTTAGTGTGTTATTTGTGTCGTCAATATACAGTATTTAAAATTATAATTAACAATCACATTTTAATATAATATATTTTTGTAAATATGTATTGTATACACTTAAATCTCTCTTGAATGAACACCTCTAGTTTTGAAAACTTATAATTCTAAATAGTCTTAGTTTTAGACTAAAAATGATAGATTTGTTTGTATTAAGAAAGAGCTCAAAATATACCATATACTTTGCTCTAAATATATAGTGTAATTTTTAAGAAATTAGTTTAATATTGATGTCAATGGCATTATATTCGCATGACTTACATGATTTATATGATTCTTATAATACAATTTGGTTTGATTAAGTATAATTTACTTGGTATATTTCTAAATTTTTTTTTAAATATTGAGGCAAAGCGCTTTCTAATCTAAATTACTAAAAAAAACAAAACATGTTAAAAGTTATAAAAATTTCAAAAAAAATTTGGTAGCGCGTAAACAATCTCGTATGATTTAAAAACTAAATTTGAAAATATAATAAAAATATAGTATGATTTCAATAAATTTTATATCATACCAGACATTGCGAAAATAATTGTAGAAATGGGGGAAAAGGCGTACAAAAGTCAGAACAACAACGTATTGTACTGAAATGAAATTACATCGGGCACGGATGGCTTTTTACCAATTGTTAACGGAAACAATGGTCCTCTTAATACAGGAATTGATAACATCGGTAATCGAAACATTGTACTTGATTATATATTTATAACCTATTATAGTGATAATGGTAATGACAATAGTATTGTCGTAGACACGACGGTTATTACTGGTGCTGTAATTCTACCGGTAAGCACCATAACATCAAATGTTAACACAGCAATGCCTACACCGCTTCCGGGGAACACCTGTCTCGCTTTGACATGCTGACCAGATATTTTGTTGTGGTACATTTCGGGCACAGTTTGCAAACTTAAGGGTTGGACAAATATTCATGGATAGCCGAATACTTAGTAGATTTCAGTTTTTAAATCTTCCTTATTGTAATGCAATTCTTAATGCTGCTAGGACAAAATGTGATCCATTAGCTACTACTGTTTCATCTACATGTATTAATCTAGACTTGGCAATTATTAACTTTCAAATAAATGATCTGCTTGCACTAATTGTTAATGGCGAATAAATTGGTGCTTTGTCTATGTATGTCATTTATTTAATTAATTAAAATTTTTCTCCGTATAATTATTTTATTCTTTTAATTTTGCTTTTATTTTTTAAAATTGAATTATAATTAAATGTCCAAAATTACTATATCTTATATGATGGCGATAATTATTTAAATCAATGTTTAATTATCTATTTAAATCAACTATTGTACATGATAAAATGCAAAAGAAACTTTTGAATTAAAAATAAATTATTTAAATAAATTTAAAATAAATGCATTTAATAATTAATAAAGCTACTTTCTAGTTAAAATAATTAAAAGAATAATATGAAGAATAAAAATGCATTAATTTAAAAATTCTGTGTAGCATAGACGACCTTGTATGTATTAAAACTTATTCTAATAATCAATTATAACTTAAGCCAAATGCGAGGCAATTCTGGAATTGGAAAAGGTATAATCAAAATAATTAGAATTGATTTCGGATATGTGATTTTTAAGCTAGATTCTAGATTTACATTTTTAAAGTTTTGTCGTTTAAAGTTTACATATTCTATATTAAGTTAATAAAAATATAAATAAATTATAAACATTAAAATATTTTTTTTTCGACCGTTTTGCAAACAAATATTATAATTAAAATTTTTTTTTAATTTATTTTTTATTTTAGAAATAAACTATAAATTCTTATTTTAATTAAAATTTTTGTTCAAAAACATTTACAAATATAAAATTTTTTATTAAATGTTTAGCAATTGTAAAAACAATAATGTAACCGGAATAGTGTTTTAAAATTAGAAATTATCTCAAAAAATGCGAGAAATTTCTAGAAACTTTCTCGAGAAATTTTCCCCTATGGGATTCCCATTATATGCTATATGAATGCACAAATAGATAAATACAATAAAAAAAACAATATTTTAAATACAATCAAATTAATAATAAGATTTATATTTAATCATTGTAAATTATTAAATTATATAAATTATAGACAAAATAATGTATTAAAATTATATATTTGTTTTTTTTAAATATCAATCATGACAATTTTTAGAATTGTTTCATAGACCGAGTAGACCTCTAGTACAAAATACAATAAATGGGCGAACCAAATGTTAGTAAGGCGTTTAACAATTGTTATTGCTATATTTATAATTTTTTAAACACCTCACAGCCAAAACTTTTTTATATTTTATTTTAAAATTTTTAATTATATTTTTAAATAATTCAATATTTTTTATTAAAACTAAATAAAATTTAAATATTTTATTTTGTGTGGGAATCCAATACAATTTCAATAATTCAGTAATTTAAAAATTAAATATTTTTTAAATTAATAATTATCACATATTTATAATTAAACATTTAATAAATAATGTTATAAAAGACTAAAAATACATACAATAATATAATTTAGTTGACTTTGAATTTAAAATATTTAAACTTTATTTTATTTTATGCACTATTGATTAAAATGGCTACAATAATAAACAACATGTTTTAGCTATACATTTAGGTAGTTCATATATTATGTCAACTATTTCTTAATTACGTTGTGATTCTGTGGGAATCTCATTGAAAAGATAGACTATTGTTTTTATTGTCTTAAAAGATAGAATTGATTATTTTTATATTAATAAAAATAAAAATATATTTTTAAAAATATTATAAATGTTAATTATATAATTATTTGTAAAATTTTTCATGAGAAATTTTCTTTTAAAATTTCAGAAAGTTTCTCATCGAGAAATTTCTAGAAATATTGAAATTTTAAAACACTAAACCGGAATAATTAAATAAATTTTGTTTTTATTAAGCAATTTAGAAATATTTTTATAAAATAGTTTGCCAATTTATATGTTATTGAACTAAAAAATATGTTTTTAACATTATCATTATTAAAACATAATTTTTTTAAATAAAAAATAAATAGGAAATATATAAAATGTAATCTAATAAAAAAAATTATAATTACGCAACCATATTTATGTTTTTTATAAAAAGAGCTGTAATGTTTTAGTTAACTTTATGATTTATACAAATAATAATTAAAATATGCATTTTTATTCAATTTTGTTTTTACTTTTTATTGGCATTGGTAAGTTTACTAAATTAATTTGGATAGTTTAAATCAAAATTAAATTTTCCTACTTTATCAAATTTTTATTTATATATATTAAATTTATAAATTTAAACAAATTTTAATTATAACAAATATTTTTAAATGTCATTTAATATTTGATTTAATTATACCAGTTTAAATTAATTTATATTTATATTGAAATGCAAATAATTTTTAAAATAAAAATTGCATTTACATTTTTTCACAGCACACATTATATATATTTCATGTAATGGCAATAAATTTGCATAACAAATTACAACTGAACATGATAAAAGTGCGCAAAATAGCTTTTTGGAAGGAAGAGCAATAAAATGTTAGTTTAAATACATTTCTAAATAAAAATATGCATAAATATATTTATGATCTAGTTAAAAAATATAAGCAAATTGTGCCAAAAAGAAAAACAAAACATGCTAAACGTTACAAAAAAAACAAAAACATTGGTAGAACGTAAGCAACCTAGTATGTTTTAAAAATTAAAATTTGTAAACATATTAAAATTTATTTTAATAACTTTTAGGTCATAGCACTGATTGCGGAAGTAATTGTCGAAACGGGAGGAAAGGCGTACAACAATCACAACAACAACAAATATTACTGTTTGGCAATGGAAATGGATTTGGCAACGTTGGTTTCTTACCAGCTGGTAACGGAAACAATGTACCTGTTAACACAGGTATTGGAAATAATGGCTCGGAATATATATTTATACCTGATTACAGTGATACTGGTAATGTTAATGTCGGCGGCACAACCGACATTGCCGGTGCAATCGTATCAGTTGGTGTGACGACTTCTGGTGGCAACCTATCCATAACCACTCCAACAACAACCGTCAATCCACTCTGTATTACATTCACGTGCGATACACTGCTCAATTGTTGCGGCACCGGCAGTATTGCCGGCAATAATCTATCAATTGGACAAGTATGCTCTATTATCCGACAACAATTTCCTGGCAATACTGCTTGTAATAATATTAGAAGCGGCCCTGGTAATAATTGCAATATAAGCGTTGGTCCAGTTGTTTTACGAGCTACTTGTGTTAGTTCAAGAATGCTCATAGCATTTGGTGTTGTAACTGGCATACCTTGAATTGGTTAAATTGTTGTCTTGTTAATTTAATTTATTTATATAATTATTAGTTAATATTAATTGTATAGTATTTATTTACTTTATAATATTATCGGTATTATATTATATAATTAACGATATAACATGTGCAATTTAAAATTAATGTACTAAATTTATTATTAAAGCAAACTTATGATTGGTTTATCTTGTAGATTTTATTTTTAAAGTTTATTGTTAAATAGAATCATAATTATAATTTATTTAGCAAAGAAAAACTGAAAGCATTTTAACATTATATTAAAACATTGCTATTTATAAAATTATATTAATATTATTTTTGTATATTTGTACTTTTAAAGTTATAAAATTATTTAAATTAAATTTATTTATAAATTACTTCTTTTAAGCGCTTATAGTAAAAATAATTATAAACATAATTTCTGCTAATTTGTTTTGCAAAATTATACGCCGGCACATTTATTAATGTTATTATTTGTTCTATTTATTTATTACAATATAAAACGTCAATTAAATAATTAAAATAATAATAATAATAATAAAAATAAAACTCTTAATTTACTTTGCCAGAAATCAAATCCAATAACTTTTCAACGAGAGTCCGCATCTTTAATCTTGGCGTAATTAACGGTCTGACCTCATGTGTTAATTATGTTTATTTTCTCATTATCTTATTAGTTCTAACATTGAAACGTTCATTCGCTTTTTAATAATATCATTTACTTTCCTTCCGACCTCTCTGTAAATCAGGTATTAAAAAATTATTTACTCCAAAATTATAACAAATATATATAAATTATGTAAAAGTAATTACTATTTTTGCTTTACATTTTCATTATATTATAATTTTTAAAAATATCAAAAAAATTTAAGTCAAAGTATTTTAATTAATAATTAAACAATATTATATATAAATAATCAAATTAAAATTTTTAGTTAAAAACAATTTGGAAATTTATTTATACATATACATTTATATTAATAAACTATAAAATATTTTTAACATTTATAAGTTATAAAAATTAATTTCTTCCTCTATAATTTAAAAATTTTATAAAAAGTTTTATAATAATATATATTTATTTATTTATTTCATTTAATTTATGTTTTCCATAAAAAAAACCGATTAGTAATTTTTTTTTCTAACAATTTTTTTATAATTTAATTTGTGTTTAATTGAACAAGATAAAAATAGAGAATACAATTTTTTTCAAGAAAAAGCACAAAAAATTAAATAAAATAGTTTTTATTTTAAAAAATCTTAAACAATAATTGAAATATTTTTGCACTAAAATATTAAATATAAAAAACAATATAAATCGTAAACGATTTAGTAGGTATAATAAAATATCGCGCCAAAAATTTTTAAGTATTGCAAATTTTATGAGTATGTTTGATGCGCTCAGCTAATAAGAGAGCAACAGTGCAGTAGCGACGAGTTTTCTCTGCGCTCTGATTGGTCTAAATTTTGGGAAAACCATCACTGCTTTAAAAACTGATTTTTTTTCCAACATCTGGTTTTTATTACGTAGGCACTTGGAGTTAAGCTGTCAAAATTCTCAAAAACTCGTATTCCAGAGATAATAATTACTGATAATCAGTCAAAATTCTCAGAAATGGCAAACAAGTGACTGAAAACACAAATTGGCACAGATTCTTTAGCAAATACAGTTAATTCTCATTATATTGACCCGAAAATACTTAATTTTGATTATATTTGCTCTAATTTTATTGAATTATTTTGTTAGTCTATAATTAATTTTTATTTAATACTAATTGCTATACAATATTGCAAAACACCTGAATTTAAACTTTAGCAAATACAATAAAACCTCAATACATTGAGACAAAAATATTTGATTTTTTTTTAATATTTACACTAATTCTAATAAATTATGTGTTTTTACTGTTATTTTGTTAAAGTAAATACAGTATATAATTTTTATTTAATAGTTATTGCTATCACGGTGCAACAGCTGATTTTAAACAATTTAAAATATTAAAATATAGAAATATGAAAGCTAAGTATTGCGTAATAGATGATTTTAAACATTGAGTTTTCTCTAAATCTATGAAAACACTAAATTAAGTATTGCTTAATAGCCCGTTTTAAACAGTACATTAAAATTTCCCGCCAAAACACTTTGTAAATAATTTATGTAGTGTAGACAACAAAAGTTGGGTTTGGGTTTAAAAATAGCCTTTGAAAACAGTGCATCAAAATTTTGGCCAGTCTTCAGTAAATACCTTTGCACGGTAGTGCAATAAAAATTTACCGATGGTAAAATCTGGCCAAAAAATTTACCGCCGAAGTAACCACTGACCACCTTGGTAAACACCCTTGCACTGTAGTGCGATAAAAAAATAATTCTGACGGTAAAATTTGGCCAGTGGCTACTTTGGTAAACGCTTTTGCACTGTAGTGCAATATAAAAAATTTGGCCATAAAATACTTCGGGTTATTTTAGGGAGCAATAGTGGGCACAGCCCCTCCATAAAGTAAGGCGAGCTTTGACCTCATCGCCACCATCTTGGCCGCTAATTTGGTTTTAACCATAAATTACGTTGGAAAATTTAATTGGCAACACGGAAACCGCTTTCTCCATAAAGTACGTCTCGAAAATAGGCTCACACTGTAGTCACTAGATACTGCTACTATATTTTTCCTAAAATTTAAAATTATAAACAAATTTTGTATATAAAATAAAAAATTATTTAATTTACAAAAATAACAATAAAAATCACTAATTTATCCAAATATTCTGAGAATATTATTTAAAATTCTTGCTAAAATAACACTTTTTAAATTTTACAATTGTTTTTGCAATGTAGTTAAATTAATAAAATAATTTAGTATATTATGCTCATAATAATACAGTAAATAATAACTCGAGTAAATTATATTAATTTAATAAAACAAATAAATTAAATAAAATTCCATATATTAAATATTTTTAGTGTTGTCGAGCATTTTTATGACATAATTTTACTAATAATTTTTGCATAAAAACTATGTTAAAATTTCTTAAAAATTAATCAAGATATTTTAATTATACCAATTAAAACATTTGCTAAAATGATACTTTTAGAGAACCACATGTAACTAAATAAATGTTATTAAAAAAAGTGGCATTAGCTTTGCACACACCTCCGGATATAATTCTAAGACAATCCACATAACCCTGAATGCTCAAACTTTTATACTTACGAAGTCGCCACAACTTCTACCGGCACTAGACCTGTCATTCAAACAAAAATACACAAAAATCATTATTTTTTTTGTATTATGTTTTACACTTTAAAAAATTTATAATATATTGAAAAATTATTTTATTTAAACAAAATAAATAAGATATTTAAGAGAGTATTGAACTGTTAATAATTTATCAAGATAAAAATAGTTTAAAGGATTAAGATGATAAGTATTTAAGAAATATTTTTATCAAACTAATGGAAAAATCCAAATGTTATGTTAAATATTTTTAATTTTTTCTACAAATAATATAAAATAAATTTACACATCAATCAATAAATAATATAATTCTAATTCTAAATTAAAAAATATCTATATATTTAGAAAAATAAAATAAATTGTAGAAAATTTTTAGATATTCCTATCAAAATAAAAATAGTTTAGAGGATTAAACTGATAAGCATTTAAGATATAATTTTATTAATCTAATGGAAAAACCCAAAAGTTTTGTCAAATTTTGATATAAATTAAGTGAAAATAAGTGTATTCTCTAAAGTGATTGAATGTGAGAATAATTATTCAAATTTTTGTTTAAATCAGTTTTAAAACTTTTGATTATTTGGATTTTAATAGTGATTTTAATATAGTTTTTAATTGTATAAAAGTTTATGAATTAATAAATTCAAATGTAAAACACTATAAATGTTTGTATAATAACTGCAATAAAGTGTTTAAACAATTATCTCATTTAAAAAATTACCAATCAATTCATATGAATACGAGATTTATCTGCGATTAGAGTGAATTGGAGTGAATGCAAAAAATCTGATTTACGTAAATATAGTTTAAGTTTACATAAACTTGTATTTCGTTTAAAACAAACTAAATTTTTATTGCAATTATTTGAGTGAACAAAGCGTTGGAAATAATAATAATTTGGATTTAAGTTACACCGAAAAACATTCACAAAAGTAAAAAATGAATCAATTAAAACATAAATCTAATTTCAAATGCGCAAACAATGATTGCAAATATTTTTGTAATTTATATTTTAATGAAGAATCAAAAGCTAAACTTAAAGCTTTATATAAAAGTTTTAGAAATAATTCAGAAATTAAAAAACATTTTATTTTATATTGTGTTGAACGTGAAGAAATTGGTCTCAAACATAAATATTAATATAAACTAAACAACATTTATTTGTGTAAAAGATTTTTTTATAATACACTTGATATTAAAATTAGTAATAAATTTATTTATGAGTGTTTTGTCGAAAAAACAATAAATACTACTCATTGGCGCACACATAGTATTAAATTTAATAACTCAATTGAAAATTTTATTTTAACTAAATATAAGCTAGAAGATTCGCATTACTACTATAGTTCATGTCCTAATAGAAGATATATTATAATATTTACAAAATAAATATTACAAAACTTTATAAAGAATTTTCTAAATATAAAAATTTTGAGCCAAGATTTTCATTTAATCAAACAACTATTAGTTTTAAAGGCGATAATCAAAATGTGTGTATATTTGAGTATTTTCGAAAACTTGTGAAAAGAAATTAAAAATTTCATTTAATAATATTTTAACTGTTAAGTGTTGTGTATGTGTTGCGATTAACATACATGTAAAAGAAAATAGTGATTGTGAGTGTAGTGATTGTTTTAATTTTATGGCACACAAAAAACAAGTAGAAGATGCGCGAAAATGTATAAACGAAGACAAAGATTTACTAGAATTTGACAATAATAAAAAAAATTGCCTGTGATGCGCAAAAAATTTTTTAAATTCCAATGCTTGAAACCGGATGTAGTTTTTTTGCCTCCAGGTCAACACTTTAAACCAAACATTTTGTGACTTAGGCGAAAATACTGAATCTTTTTGTTTTATTTCAAATGATTCTCAAATTGAAAAAAAATCAAAAGATTTTTTGAGTTTTTTAATTAATCTTTTACAAATGGATAGCATTAAAAAAATAAAAAACATTATTATTTGGTGCGACAATTGCTTTGGTCAAAACAAAAACTGAATTTTATTCAAAAATTTAATTAAAATAATAAATGATAATTCAATTTTTCAACAAACTATTACATTTAAGTATTTAGAAAAAGGACACACATATAATGCATGTAATTCTGCACAATCTTGTATTAGCAAAATCTTTAAAAAACTTGTATCTATAATCCTATTCATTGTTTAGAATTAATTAAATATTGTAAAAAAAATAATCATTCAATTGAAATAACTTTTAAAGATATTTATGAGTTTACAGATAAAAATATAGATAAAAAAAATTTTATATTAAAAATGTAAAACAATTTCAAGTAAAAAAGGGTGAAAATTACATAAACAGTGCTTTTGTTAAATTTGACCACAATCACAAATTCCAACAAATAAATATTTTAAACACAAATTATAATAAATACTTTTTAAACTTTATTCCTAAACAATTAAAACCTAAGGGAATTTTAAAATCTAAATTTGAAACTTTACAAAAATTAAAAAATAGTATTGAACCAGAATATAGAGAATTTTATGATAATTTAAGAGATTTAAATGTAAAAAATGTAAATGATTGGGAATTATAGTTTATTTTCTAATTAAAAAAAATAAAATTTATTTGACATTTAAACAAAATTTGTATTTATATTTTTATTTAATAATAATTTTGTTTTAAGTGAGATCTCTAGTGCCGGTAGAAATTGTGGCAACTTCGTAAGTATAAAAGTTTAGCTGTCACTATTGCATTAGCGCATATTTGTTCAATCGGAAGGTTATTTGTAGCGGCAATACCGGTAGTACCGCAACATTAATCGTTGTATTGCATGTATACGGATTACAGGGTCCTATAGCTGGTCTATGGCTTTGACAACTGGGCCGGCGTAATAACTGGTAGTACAACAACTCCCGAAGTGACCCGGGACACAACGATGTTAACAGTTCGCGCAAAAATACATTATTTAGAAAGAAGAACAGAGACAGAACAAAATATTATTTAAATATTTAATTTTACAAAATATATATAAAATAATAAAATTAAAATTTTTATTTTTAAACATATTTTTATTACATATATTTTGATATATTATAAATTTAGGTTGCCACATTAAAAAAATTATAAAAAATTAAATTAACAGTATTAAAAATAATATTTTTTACAAATTAAACTAAATAAATACCGTATTCTCGTACATACAATTGCAATGTCCATATGCTTGTATGCCCAGTATTCTTGTATGCCGTTAAACATGTTGAATAAAACCAGTTTTACAAAAGTTTTTAAAATTAACAATTAACATTTAAAAGTTTGCTTATCTTAATCACCAGTGTCCGGACATAAGAAGAAAATAGCAATGTGAAAGAATACAACATAAGGTCAATTTAAATAAAAAACAAAATTTTTAAAAATTTAAAAATATTTAATTTATAAAAATTAAAATATAATAATTACATTTAATTTAATTGTACAGATCTACAAACAATAAATCGATCACTTTTAAACTTTAAAATAATAACTTAATTTTTAATTGAGACATACATATTTAGTGCCATATTAAACGCCATACATTAAACTTTGAGTAACTGTAAATTAATTTTTAAAAACAAACAAAATGGCTTTAAATCTTAGTCCCGAAAGTATAACTAAAATTTCTGTGTTTTTAAAAGAAAAGTGTTCTCATAAAGTAATTAAGAATTGGCTGAAGAAGGTGAAAATTAATATGTTATTAAGTATGATATCCAGGATTAGGAATAATTGTAAAAATAATTAAAATTTTGTGAATAAATTTGCAAATATAGGTAAAAAGTGCTGTCTTTCAAAATCACAATTTTTGAAAATCAACCATATGACTGAAAACCCGAACTTAATGACACAGCAATCAATGGCCAACTGTGTTAAAACATCGATTATTTATTTTGGGAATATTTCAAATACAAAGTTCGAAAGTCAATATTTAAGACAATCAATGGGCTTAAAAAGTGATTTTTAGTAAAGTCATGAAAGTACCGCAAAATATCATTAATAAAGCGTTAAAATAATTGACTAAAAGTTGTAAACTGTTCTATTATAATAAAAGTCTTTATAACTAAAATCAAAAATAAAATATATTTATTAATAAAGTTTTTATTTAATTCCAAAAGTGATCGATTTTTTTGTTTGTAGACCTGTAAGGCTTATATAAAATTACAAATGAATTTAATCTAACAATTAATTTTAATATACAAATAAATATTTTTACTTAAAATAGTTTTTAGTTTTAAATTGTAATTAAAATCCAAATATTTATTATTTTCAAATTCAATCACTTCAAACAAAACACTAATATTTTCACATAAAATAAATTTTAAATTAAAATTAATAGTGAAAACAAAAAGCTACAAATAATTTAGACAGCATTAGAACACACAGTCATAGTATTGACTGACCGGTTATTTACTAACTCCCGCGCTAAAATAACACGCGTTCCAATTTTGTGATTTGAGAAGCAATAAGTTTTATCAAGAATTTTACATTAAATTTGATTTTAGTGTTTTTGTCTAAAGTGATTAAATGAAAAAACGAGTTTAATTCTAATTTAAATTCCGTTAATTGTTTTTACTAATCACTTTCACATTGAAATTTTTTCTCATTTTCTTCTTAGGTCCGGAAACTGTTAATTACTGCATGTTTATTTAAACTGTCATCAGTGAAACTAATGACATCACATATAATATTTGCTAATAAAAAAATTTATAATGCAATTAATAATAAAATTTTACATTTTAATATATATATATATATTTTATACGTATAATATAATATTGAAAAACCTTGATTGTTTAAAAAATTTATTCAAACCTTGACAATTTTTATGTTTTAATAAAATACTATAATAGCTTTAATTATAAATAATTTAAATTATTAACTAATTTTAACATTTTGAAATTTTGACATTTTCATGTCAGGGCACTGATAATTATATATAATCTTAAAAATTATTAATTTTGTGTTTTTTGTTTTTAAAATAAATAAATTTTATTAAATATAAATATATAACTAAATAGTTTATATTTAAAAATTTAAAAAAACTAATTGATTTATATATGTTTTGTTTATGTGCAGCATCTCAAAATCACTGTATTATTTTTAAAAATTTAAAAATATAACCAAATTTTGTATATAAAATAAAAAATTAATTAAATAACAAAAATAACAATTAAATACACTAACTTATCCAGGTATTCAGAGTATACCATTAAAGAAACCTCCTGAAATGGCACTTGTTACACCATCACATGTAACACCAAAAATAAACGTATCAGTAGTGCACCCACCAGTTATAATGAGGTTATTACATAAAAAATCCATTTGTGCTTCAAGTGCAGCCACAGCAGCCGTATTACTGCATATTTGTCTAAGTGTTAGTTTTTTGGCGGCGGGAATAGTGACTATAGTGCCTGTATTGCAACACCTGATCGGTGTATTACATGTAAAGGGATTAAAGGAGCTACAGGGAACTATAACTGGTGTAGCTATTGATGTGGTTATGGCTGATATGACAACAGGCGTCGACGTAACAGCTGGTAGTATTACAACGCCCGGAGTTACGGCTACATTACCATTACCCGTATCACTATAATCAGATACAAATGCATAATCAACTCCATTGTTCCCATTACTAATGTTAACAAATTCATTGTTTAAGTTAGCAACTGGTAAAAAATTAACTGGTACAAATCCATTTCCATTTTCCAACAATACTATATGTTGTTGTTGCGACTGTTGTACGCCTTTTCTCCCGTTTCCACAATTACTTTTGCAATGAATGCTAT
>JAQFXP010001963.1:0-16866 GCA_034693685.1 Belba bartosi
TTTAGAAATAAAAATATTTATATTTATAAGATTAATGTCTCAATTTGTTTAAATGCCTCAAGTTGAATAATTAAAAATATTTTCTTAATTAAACAATTCAAAAATAAAAATATTTAATTTAATAATAGAGAAACATTAAAATTAATATTTTTTTCTTAATTAACAAAAACTAAGTTTAATTAACAATTCTATAAATTAAATTTAAAACTAAAAATTAATTTTAAAAACGTTTTTTAAAAGTTTAGTATTGAAGTCATAACTAATTGCATAATACATATATACGTTTTATATTTCACATAACTTACAAGATAGTTTAAGAATAATATAGTCCGACATTGCAAACAATAGGGCCTAAAGCTATAAATCTGTAGACTTAATATTTGTATTAATAATTTTAGCTTGTTGACTAATTTTTTAAAAATTAAGAACTGTATTTATAGTAAAACTCTATTTTGGACCTCTAAAAAAATTTATGAGTGGGCTTAATGAAAACAGATTTTGCCGATATACAGTATTTAAATCATTTGATCTACTAGATTTTTAAATCAACTTCCGGTTAAAAAATGTTTTTCAAGATACAGAACCCCAAATGTCACAAATTTTTAATTTATTTTAATATTTTCCCACATTTCTCGAAAACTACAATATCTACAAAAATCCAACCTTTACCAAAATACCCTTCTCTTACACCCACAATACCACTCATTGTATAACTTACTGGGCACGCACCCGAACAATTGTTTATTATACAAAGAGCAAATAATATTTATTATTTTTATTAAATTCATTAACAAAATATTAATTAGAATTAAAGTAAAAACAAAAATGAAACATGATAAAATTATTTCTTTACATTATTCAAGTAACCGTCAAAACAATGTTTCCAGTAATTTGGGTTAATTCTAGCTCTTCGGTTAAAAATAAGTTTAGAATTATCTAATATGTATTATATTAACCAATAAAATTATAATATTATTCTGAATTTTTTTAAAAGAATTTATTTTTAGTTTAAATAATTAATTTTTATAAATTAACATATTTTTCTGATCTAAATTTATAATTATAAAAAATTTTATTTTATTAATTTTATATTTAATGCAAATTATAATTTTATAATTATAAATACTATTGTATTAAAATAATGTTTGAATAATTATCATTTATAAATTAACTAGATTAAAGTGAAAATAAGACAAATTTTAAGCTTAATTTGTGTCCAAAATTTAATTTTTAAGTGAATATATTTTATAGTAAGTTAAAAAACATAGTTGTTAATAAATTAGTTTATTAAACAATAAATTTACACAATTTATTAAATTAATAAATAATAATGTTAATGTTAGATGTCGTCAGTTAATGAGATTAATGTCGGTTTATTAACAATTTAAATTAATTTTCCAAAATTATTGAAACATTATCCCTTTTTAAATCATTTCTGATATTTTGATAAATAGAATCGAAAGCATTGCTATTATCTATTTAATTAAAAATAATGTTATTTATAAAAATTATTTAATTAAATTTAGACTCACTTCATAGCAACGGAAATAATTAATAGTAAACAACGAATAACACGAAAATCCAACTTTTTTTAGACTAATTTGTTCGATCATTGACTGCAACTGTAATATATATATATTAAATTGTATAAATAGATTAATAAATAATCACATAACTAACTTTAAATTTGACCAGCAGGGAATTATTATTTCTTTTTTGTATTAGATTTGAAAATCGAGTCACATATAATCGATTGAATAATTTATACAATTTATTCGCTTCATAATTAACTGACGAAGCCGTGAATATTACGAATAAAAACATTAGTGAAAATATAATAAAAGCATAAAACCAAATTAATTTATTTATTATATCCATTGCTGAATATAAAACAATAGATAAGGCAAATATAGAAGCGCTTCCAATAGTAATCCAAAATAATAGTAATATTTTTGACCAAAATGTTGTATTATATTCAGTTATTTTGGCAGAAATTGAATTAATTAAAAATAAATAGTTTCTGTTAATTTTTAAATTATTATTTTTTGTTAGCATGTTAATTGTTTTAAATTTGCAATTAAAATAAAAACATAACAAATAAAAATAAATAACCTGGTAAATAATAATATTGTAAACATAATAAGCTGAATGTATATAATCAATAGCGTTAAGAATTCCAAAAATGATTAACTCAAATATTGAACAATGGAGTAGATATGGAATAAACATAATTAAAATACCTAAAAATGGAATTATATTTTCATTGTTAAATTTTACAAATTTTAATAAAATTTTAGTTCTTTTAACTAATTTTCGAATTTGAGTCTCATCTGTGAGACCTATACTTATAGGCGAACGCAAACCCGACATCATTTCAAACACTACAAGAAATGTCGGTTTTATACCATTTTTATAGTTATAGTAATAAACAAGTTGTGAACCAATGCAAAAAGTTAGTAACAAGTATATAATAACACATAATTGATGTCTAAATCCCAAATAATGCGAGAAATCGCCCAAAATTACAAAAATATATGAATTATTATTTTTAGGTAAAATAATAATAATATATTTAATCAAATATTTAATGAAAGTAATGAATATAAAAATAGGTTTATGTATTGCAGACCTTCTCTGAACAGAATTGATGTCATCGTTGGCTCTATTCAGACACAAACCGATTCGATATAATTCAGTTGAAGCGGATTTGATAATCAGATTCTGTGGCAAACGTTTGTTTGGATCAAATGATTCGATATTAGTCGACATTTTGTATTTTATGTTTTAATATAAACTATTGTAAATTAATTTTAAATTAATATACAGTAATTACAAATGATTTAAATTTTTTTTAATTTAAAATATTTATATATTTTCTTTAATTTTTAAATTAATTTTTAAAAACATAATTTTAGTAAAAATTGAAGTAGGTAATTTATATATTCAGAATTATCTAAAACTTATTATATTAATAATTTACATTAATATATTAATAATATTCTTATTATTTTAAATTATTCCAATTATTTCTATTATTATTCTAAATAATTCACTTTTAAACTTAACTTGTTTTTATTCTTTAAATTATGTAACGTAAATTTTAAATAATAAAAAACAATTTTCATTTTTATTATTCTATATTCGATATATGTTATAATTTTATAATTATGAATAATGATGTGAAATGTTTAAATTTTGCGCTCAAAAATCCAATTAAAAGTTGTACTAGGTGTAAGAACTCTGTTATATAATACAGTAGTTAAACTTGTTAATTCATAAAATTGATTACTATATTTTTATTTTTAAACTTTAACAATAAAAATCGCTATATGTTTCAGATTTTAAAATATTTGTTAATTACTTTTACTATTTAGTTAACATGCATAAAAGGAATATTCGAACGTTCTAAAGGAACGTTCTATAAATGCAGATACACTGTTTTTGTTTGTTTAATAAACATTTTTTAAACTCTAAAACATATCGCAACTAAACTTTACTAAATGAATGCATATATAAACTTTTTATTACTATTTATAAGTCATAGATGTTTTGAATAATAATGTAAGCTTTAACCAAGTAGTCAGAAGCAAATTACAAGATTACAAAAAACGTCTGCATAAACTGATACGCGTATCAGATTTTTCCATGTCTAATTATAAATACTGCCATATTAAAATAATGTTTAAAAAATTAACATGTATAAATTAAAATATTTTAGAGACTTATATTATTGAGCTTATTTTAAAATTTAAAAAATATTACTTAATATTAAGTAATTTACTTGTAATAATATAAATTAATTCAGTACAATAGAATTAAGCAATACATAACAACAGTTATTATTAAATAGCAATTAAAAACTGTATTTTAAAGCCAACAATAAGTTGTTTTTGATTAATAATTAATTCAATGAAAATCCATTCAAAGCATTGGCTTTCGACAACTTTTGCGACCTTTTACTAATTTATTGATCTTTTTGGCAATAACTAATTAGCAATCTTACATTTAAATTAGATTTTTATTATTGAGTTATTTTATTGTTTTGTTTTTAATATTTTTATGACCTAATTTATGCAATTTAAATTTTCAGTAATAAAAAACAACTGTTATTCTTATTATTTTATATTCAGTATAAGTTCTAAATATATAATTACGAATATTGCCACATTAAAATAATGTATAAAAAATTATCATTTAAATTTAGCAAATTATAAATTTTTATTATTAATTCATTTTATTATTTAGTTTTTAGTTTTTAATTTTTTAATTGAATAAAATATAATTATGACAAAACACTAAAATAATTGATTTAAATGTGTTATAAAAAAAAAAGATTATTCAAAAAATAAATAATGAGTTACGCAAATGCATTATAAAGACAGCAGTGTTTAACTTTAAATGCGAGTTTGTCTTGCTTAAATGCAAATTTTATTTTATGAGACAAGATTATCGATTAAAAACGCTTTATTATTATAAAATTGTAATTAAATATTTTTGAATTATAAGTATCATTATTATTTTATATTTTTTATTAAAGTTGTGACAAAAGTGGATTTTTGTAGTCATTGTACTCTCCGACAAACATGGTTTAATAATTATAGCTGATTTTATATAAATATAAATGCTAATGTTAAAAATAGTAAAGTTGAATATAATAAAATTAAAATAAATAAATAATTATAAATAATATAAACAAAATTATTAAAATAATTTAATTGATTTAACTTTCCTAATTCAGATTAATATTTTTGACTGCGGTTTTTGTCATTATAATTTTTAATTTTACTATTATTTATTATTATTATCAAATATTATTTTTAATTATTATTATTTTATTTTACTAATTTTGACTATTATTTTTCACTTTAATATTTTTGAATTTTATTATTTTTAATTTTAATACTTTCAAAGTTATATCAGTATTTTAAATAAAAGTATTTTTAAATGTATAATTTTTTATTGTTAGTTTTAACTTATTTTAAACTAATATTTTTAATTATATTATTTTTGACATTTGCTTTTATATTTATTCAGTGTATATTTAATTTAAATCAGCTATCACAATTAATTTATAAATATAAAAACAATATGTTTCGTATAATTTCCTTTTCAAAAATATAAATAATTATATTAATAAGATTTTTTTACAGTAATTTATTTAAATGCTTCAAGTTGAATAATTAAAACACATTTTTAATTAAACAATTCAACAATAAAAATACTTATTTTAATAATAAAAAAACATTAAAATTAATATTTTTTTGCTAATTAACAAAAACTAAGTTTAATATAAATTAACTGAATTTAAAACTAAAAATTAATTATAAGAACAATTATTAAAAGTTCAGCATTGTAGTCATAACTAATAGAATAATATTTGAATACGTTTTTGATTGTATAACTTATTTTACAAGTTAGTTTTAAAATAATTTAGTCAACTAATGCCAACAATAGGACCCAGAGCTCTAAATATGTTTAATATTTTTCACTGTATATTTGTTATAATAAGTTAAATTTTTTGATTAACTATTTAAAAATTAAATACTTTTTTAAAATTAATATAATTAATTAAACTTGAACAAACTAGTAATTTTGACATAAGTTTGTCTATTTAGAATTAATATTAAAGAACTATTATCAATATTTTTAAAGCGGGATTTTTTTTTATAAAAGTATTATAGATCTTATCAAAAGACAACTTTTTGCCGTTGGAAATATATTTTTAAAAAATTTAGTTTTCGAGTTATTTAATATCAAAATTCCGATTTCAATGGGAATTTGGCCAAAATTCCAATTTTCAAATATTAATTTAACCCCCGTCCCTGATTTACATTCTCGTGAATTTTTTTGTACAATCTACTAAGTAAAAAGAAGTTTTTAAACTGGGTCTCCAAGAGAGTTCATGATATTTTTTGTATTTTTTAAATATATTTATTATATTGCAAAGACATGTGGACTAAAAAAAACTTGCCCTCCCATGAGGGAAAGAAACCTATTTCAACTGAATGAAATTTTTTCACTATAAATTATTTCAACAAATTTCAACTAATAAATGTGTAAACAATGATTTTGAAGTTGAAAGTAATTGTAACTCAAAATAATAGTCAATTGTATAAATAATATGTAAATAATGTATTTAGTGTAATTAAGATCAAAATTCTATAAATATACTTGATAAATATTTATTGTTAGATTTTTTTTATATATTTGGACATTATGGATTTATTCTAAATATTAGGTCTGCTGATATAATAAAAATTTTTACTGAGAATTTTTAAAAATTATGTTAAAATTTTGTTATAAAATTATTTTATTCATTTATTCTACTATTACACTTATTTTAATATTAGTTTACTTTTTATTTTTCTAATACAAAAATTGTTTAATAAAAGATAAACTATAACAATCTTATTAATAAAAATAATTTAGAATTTAATTAATTCTTTTTCGACCTGTAGGAAAGACCAGTGATCACAATTTAATTCTAAGAATTGTTGTTTGAAAACTATAAATACATTTTTTGTTTATATATTATCTGTTCGTTATTTGTGTGAAAATAAGTTCAAAACGTTTAACGTTTTGTTGACAAAACGTATTAAATACACACTTTCTTTGAAATATGAACGAAAACACTAATCTTTCGGTTGACTGGATTAATATAAAACGACTGCAGGAAACCAACAAATTTTTGGGCGACTATGAGTAACGGACAGACGACTAACGTTCCAAACAACTAACTAAAAAGGAGTAGACGATTGCGAGGATCTCATATAAACCGAACTCCTGTTCTCAATCGTCGGTTGGAGCGTCAGTTGAGTCAGGAGTTGATGCAGGAGTTAGCCGATGAGTCCTGACGTCGTGTAGTGATTGAATCGGTCTATGCGAGTGACGAACAAAGACAGAGAGAGACGTTAAACGCTGACTGAAAAGATACGGGAAACGAAACGTTTTGACCAACTGTAACCGTTGAGTAGTTATCCTCGATTAAGTAGATAGAAGGTATGACGTTTGCACCGGAATTACAGTCTCGGAATGTCGACTCCGTTACACTCATCTTTCGTATTATAGTCTAAATGACTCTGACGTTTGCTTTAATACAGATTTCGCGCATCAATTATTGTTTTATAAAATATTTTAAACAATTTATTAATTCAATATAAATCTCTAAATAAAATTAAATAAATTCCGTTTTCTTAAACATTTGTCTTACGAATGATTTTAATGTAATATTTATATGGTTTTATAGAATACGTCTTTTAAATCCAAAATAAAACTTAATTTTGAAATAACTAAACGAAAAAACGGTTTCATTGTTGACGTACAATCAATAAAGTGGTGTCAGGACTGACCAAGTATATATCGTTAGCACAATTGTTAAAACTAAACCGCTCGACATCTAGTGTCGCCTGTGCGAAACCATCAGACGCTCTGGTCTTCGCCAAGCCAGTGTAGCCCAGGGAATCTCTTCGGGTGCCTTTAGCGAGAATCACCCCGAGAGACATCACCCGACGCGTACAGACTTTATACAAAAACAAACAATATTTATTATTTGTATTAAATTAATAAACAAAATATTAAATAGAATTAAAGTAAAAACAAAAATAAAACATAATAAAATTAGTTCTGTACAGACGTCTAGTAACCGACTAAACAATGATTATCTAAATTGAGGTAAACTTTCGTTTTTCTATTAAAAAAGTTTATGTTCCGAACATTCTGTATAAATCAGATATCGAATTACGTTGATATCTATAAAACAGGTAATGACAGTTAAAGATATAATATATGCTTGTCTTATTTACAATCGATGGTAAACTGCCGACTCGTAAACGGCATTAATTGATTAAAACTATTCCTGTACATCAAAGAAGCGCAACATCTCATAGTTAAAAATAGTTGATTAACAATTTAACTGTTTGCTAAACATACAAAAACAATATATCTGCATGGTCCAAAACTTGACTTTAGTGGACCATGCAGATATACAGTTTTTGTATGTTTAACAAATAATATAAAAATTAACAAACATTTTGATTTCTTATCTTTTGCGCATTGCAGCAGTACATAATTATTATTTTATCTAAAACAAAAGTTTCAAATTAAAATTTACAAGCGAAACTAAAGCATGTCTCACAATTAAATATACATAATTAAATGTGTTCGCGTGCGCTACCTATTTGTTTGTTGTTTTCGAATAAGTGTTCGATTTGAAGCCCATTATATGTTTAGTCATAGCTATAGTATAAACTGTGAGATAATCAAGTCTTAAGACAATGAAATCAATTGAAAGTCAGATATTAGCCAAACGAGTTGTGCATTATTATACAGAAATTAGTAGTTTTAACAAAAGGTCGACATATAAACACTTTTTAGCCGAGGAATGTGTTCGAAGCACTCTATATAAGATAATTAAACGGTTTGAACTATACAATGCGTCTGAATATCAATTAATAAGTGGTCGAAAAGTATCAGAAAATGTGAAACAAAAAACACAAAATGTTCGACAAAAGTTATTGAATACCAACTGTTCGATTTGTAAAGTTGGCCGAGACTTAGGATTACCTAAGTGTACTGTCAAACACATTAAGAACAGATTAGGAATAAAGTCCAGAAAATGCAAAACTGTTCCGAATTATACTGAAAAGCAGTTCAAAATAACGAAAACTAATTGCCGTAAAATGTATCGAAAATCTATTGGAAAAACTCTAGTCATTGATGACGAGATTTACGTTTTTTAAGATTCCGTTCAAACTCCGGGAAATAAATATTTTCATTATATCAATAAATCTAAAGTCAAAGACAGCGTTAGGTTTAAATCTAAAGAAAAGTTTTCAAGAAAGTTTATGGTCTGGCAGGCGATGGACGAGTTCGGCAATGTTTCTAAACTTTACATCAAATCGGGAACAATGAAAGCGGAAGAGTATAGGAAGGAATTTATTAAAAAAAATTGATTCCGTTTATCAAAAATCATAATAACATCAATGACGTGCTATTCTGGCCCGATATGGCAACAATTCATTATCAAAAAAATGTGATTAGAACTCTGGAAGAGAATGGAGTGTCATATGTAACGAGGAGTGAAAACGCGCCGAACGTGCCACAAGCGCGACCTATTGAGTCGTTTTGAGCATTTTGTAAAAAAGAATACTCTTTGGTGTCCAGAGTTCCTAAAGATTTAAAAAGTTTTACAAAAATTTGGACAAAAGTGTCTCAAAATGTTGCCCAAAGAAGTGCAAAGATTTTAATAAATAGCATTCAAAGAACTCTTTGGCAAATAGGCAGCGACGGTGTTTACGCACCATTTAAATGATAATTTGTGTTTAATTTATAGTCATGTATTTTGTCTCAAATTCTGAATAAAATTGATTAAATAGTATTTAAGATATTTAAGTTTTAATAAAGTCTACTTCATTCTGAAACAAACTTTATTTATAAGTTTGTTTAAATTAAAAAAGTTGCGTGCCTTTATGATAATGGTGGTTAACTGTACAGGAATAATTTTAATGTGTTTTATTTTTGTTCATAAAGGGATACGAATTTTTTAATTTAAACAAACTCATAAATAGTTTCGCTTGTAAATTTTATTTTAAACTTTTGTTTTAGATAAAATAATAATTATAATCATAATTAAATTTTTTAAGACTAAATTACAATAGTTTTTTATTTTAAATTTTTATAATCAATATTAAACTTAAGTTAAATGAAAATAGAAATAAATAAATATTAGTTAGTTAATTTAAAACTTAAAATTATTTAATTTATTTAGGATTTTAAACTTTTGTTTTAGGACAAAATAATTTATATGAATTCAAGTTTAAAATAAAATATTTTCATTTATTTTACTTTAAAAATTAATTATTTACTAAAAAGGACCTTTATTGGTATTTTTCCGGCGGGATTAATTTTTCCAGTATTATAGATCTCATCAAAAGACACCTTTTTGCCATTAGAAAAATATTTTTAAAAAATTTAGTTTTTGAGTTATTTAATATCAAAGTTTTGACTTCAATGGGAATTTGGCCAAAATTTAAATTTTCAAAAATTAATTTAACCCCCGTCCCTGAATAATTTCTTTATGAAATTTTTTTAAACAATCTACTAAGAATAAGGAAGTTTTTAAACTAGGTCTCCAAGAGAGTTCACAAGATTTTTTGTATTTTTTAAATATATTTTTTATATTGCAACGACATGTGCACTAACAAAAACTGTAATTTTGCAGTAAAATAAAATATATTTATATATAGAAAAATTAATTTATATTAATTGGTCTCCGGACCAGCAGGCATTAGTGACGTTTTGCCGTAATTCAAGTCATTAAAGTATGCAAAACTTGTAGGGATTTTAGAATCAGAATCAGAATCATAATCAAAATCAGAATCAGAATCAGAATTAGAATCAGAATCAAAATCAAAATCAGAGTCAGAGTCAGAGTCAGAGTCAGAGTCAGGGTCAGAGTCAGAGTCAGAGTCAGAGTCAGAGTCAGAGTCAGAGTCAGAGTCGGAGTCAGTCAGAGTCGGAGTCAGTCAGAGTCGGAGTCAGAGTCAGTAAGTGTCAGAGTCAGTCAGAGTCGGAATTGGAGTAGAAGTAAGAGTAAGAGTATGAGTAAGAGTAAGAGTAAGAGTAAGAGTAAAAGTAAGAGTAAGAGTAAGAGTAAGAGTAAGAGTGAGAGTAAGAGTAAGAGTAAGAGTAAGAATAAGAGTAAGAGTAAGAGTAAGAGTAAGAGTAAGAGTAAGAGTAAGAGTAAGAGTAAGAGTAAGAATAAGAGTAAGAGTAAGAGTAAAAGTAAGAGTGAGAGTAAGATCAAGAGTAAGAGTAAGAGTAAGAGTAAGAGTAAGAGTATGAGTAAGAGTAAGAGTAAGAGTAAAAGTAAGAGTAAAAGTAAGAATAAGAGTAAGAGTAAGAGTAAAAGTAAAAGTGAGAGTAAGAGCAAGAGTAAGAGTAAGAGTAAGAGTAAGAGTAAGAGTAAGAGTAGGAGTAGGAGTAAGAGTAAACACACAAACAAACACACACATACTTTAATTTAATTTACTAATAGTTTTTTCTATTTAGGTTATTTATTAAAAATAATAATGGCTTCAAACTTTAGTGATAATAAACACAAATATTGTGACATATGCAGCAGTTGTATAGACAACTTGAAAATGAGAAAATTGTATACATGTAGTGGTGAATCGAATAGTAAATTGAGAGAATATTTAAGTATTAAAAACAAGAAAAAAGTGACTGAAGAAGACAAGTCAAAAATGCAAAAATTCTTATTTAAATAATAAACAAAAAACACCTAAAATAAATTCAAGTCAAAATTTTCAACAATCTCTTGATTTGTCTGAACTTTCAATTGATAAAACATATAGTGATAGTGTGTTTGAACAATGGTATGATATTAAGTCTTGCCAGTTTACTGGCTTAACAAAACAACAAGTGTGTAATATAGTGCCGTATTTAAAGAAATCTAATAATACTGAAAACCGAAGTGTATTGACAAAACTATTACTATATTTAGTAAAATTGAGACGCAATTCAACGCACTTTAAATTAGAAAATTTGTTTAGTGTTAGTGAAAGCGTAGTTCATCGTTCTATAAAACACACTCGCGTTGAATTAATTGAACATTTAATAACAGAATTTGTTGGATTAAACAAAGTGTCAAAAGAAGTAGTTATTGAACACAAAACAGATATTTCTCGTGAGCTATTCTCTTCAGAATCGAACAAATTTATAGTAGTAGGAAACGGCACTTACTGTTATATAAATAAAAGTGAGTGCAATAAGATTCAGAAAGACACATGGAGTGAACAGAAAAAACGTAATTTAGTTAAACTATTTGTGTTGTGTTGCCCAGATGGGTATATAATAGATATTTGTGGCACATATATAAACAAAAACATTGACGCCAAGATATTAATAGATGTTATTTTGAATAATGAGTTTAATAACATTTGCTCCACTGGCGACACATTAGTATTAAACAGAGGATTTAGAGACATTGTGTCAGAGTTATCCGCAAATGGAATTATAGTCAAAATGCCTTCATTAGCACTTAAAGGACAGCCATTTACCACAATTCCAGCTAACACCTCAAGATTTGTTACTAATTTGCGGTTTATAGTTAAAGTGATAAACAGACGACTTAAAGAGTTTACACACTTAAAACAAATTCCATCTCAAAGTTTAGACTATATAATATCTGATTTCAAATTTGCCGCAGCTTTACTGAACAAACACTTTAAACCAATAGTGTCAGACAAAACCGATTGGGAATATATAGTGACTTTAATGAAAAATCGATTAAATATTGTGACTCTGACTCTGACTCTGACTCTAACTCTGATTCTGATTCTGATTTTGATTCTGATTCTAAAATCCTTACAAGTTTTGCATACTTTAATGACTTGAATTACGGCAAAACGTCACTAATGCCTGCTGATCCGGAGACCAATTAATATAAATTGATTTTTCTATATATAAATATATTTTATTTTACTGCAAAATTACAGTTTTGTTAGTGCACATGTCGTTGCAATATAAAAAAATATATTTAAAAAATACAAAAAATCTCGTGAACTCTCTTGGAGACCTAGTTTAAAAACTTCCTTATTTTTAGTAGATTGTTTTAAAAAAAAATTCATAAAGATATTATTTAGGAACGGGGGTTAAATTAATTTTTAAAAACTTAAATTTTGGCCAAATTCCCATTGAAGTCAAAACTTTGATATTAAATAACTCAAAAACTAAATTTTTTAAAAATATTTTTCCAATGGCAAAAAGGTGTCTTTTGATGAGATCTATAATACTGGAATAATTAATCCCGCCGGAAAAATACCAATAAAGGTCCTTTACAAGCTGTGCCTACATAAAATTTTATCTAATAGCAAAATTCGTATCCCTTTATAATTATGGTCAACTGTACAGCTTTCATCTAATCGATTAAACAATGGTTATCTAAATTGAGGCCTACTTTCCTTTTTCTGTTAAAAATAAGTTTATGTTCCGAACAATATGTATAAATCAGATATCGAATTATGTTGAAATCGATAAGACATGTAATGACAGTTAAAATTTTAACTCTAAGTTAAAAATATACTCTATGTATGAATCATTTACAATCTATGGTATACTGCCGGCTCGTAAACGGCATTAATTGATTAAAATTATGTTCGAGATTACAAACAATTTTTTTGACAAGATGTACGATAATTATATTGACCAGTTTGGACACAATAACTGTTATTAAATCAAATATCAAATATTGAATTGCTTTGTATTTAAATTGTTTTTCGTAATAAATTCTAGAAAAATAATTATTTTTATAAAAATAATTTAAAAAATAATATAAATTATAATTTTATTATGAAAATTTTAAAATAAATTTTTATTTGCAGATAACATTAGTAATTTGTTAATTAATAACAATTAATATACAGTAAATTACTTACAAGTTAATTATAAACAAATTTAAACTATTTCTGATATTTTGATAAATAGCATCGATAACATTGCTATTAACTGTTTAATTAAAAATAATGTTATTATTTAAAAAAATTATTTAATTAATTTTAGACTCACTTCATAGCAACGGAAATAATTAATAGTAAATAACGAATAACACGAAAATCCAACTCTTTTTAGACTAATTTGTTCGATCATTGACTGCAACTGTAATATAAATATATATATTATTAAATGTATAAATAAATAAATAAATAAAATTATTGCTAACCTTAAATTTAACCAGCAAACAATTATTTCTTTTTTGCTTTGGATTTGAAAATCGAGTCACATATAATCGATTAAATAATTTATACGATTTATTCGCTTCATAATTAACTGACGAAGTCGTGAATATTACGAATATAAACATTAGTGTAGATATAATAAACACATAAAACCAAATTAATTTATTTATTATATCCAGTGATGAATATAAAACAATAGTTAAGGCGAATATAGAAGCGCTTCCAATAATCATCCAAAATAATAGTAATATTTTTGACCAAAATGTTGTGTTATATTCAGTTATTTCGGCATAAATTGAATTAATTAAATGTAAATAAATCTTGTTAATTTTTAAATTATTATTTTCTGTTAACATGTTAAATGTTTTAAATTTGCAATTAAAATAAAAACATAATAAATAAAAATAAATAACCTGATAAATAATAATATTGTAACCATAATAACCTAATTGTATATATTCAATAGTGTTAGGAATTCCAAAAACAATTAACTCAAATAATGAACAATAAAGTATATATGGAATAATTACAATTAAAAAACATACAAATGGAATTATTTTTTCATTATTAAATTTTAATATTTTTGATAAAATTATTGTTTTTTTAACTAATTTCCGAATTTGTGTCTCATCTGTGAGACCTATACTTATAGGCGAACGCAAACCCGACATCATTTCAAACACTGCAAGAAATGTCGGTTTTATACCATTTCTATAGTTATAATAATAAACAAGTTGTGAACCAATGCAAAAAGTTAGTAACAAATATATCATAACACATAATTGATGTCTAAATCCCAAATAATGAGCGAAATCGCCCAAAACTACCAAATTATATGAATTATTATTTTTAGGTAAAATAATAATAATATATTTAATCAAAATTAGAATAAATGTAATGAATATAAGAATTGGTTTATGTATTGCAGACCTTCTCTGAAGACAATTGATGTTATGGTTGGCTCTATTCAGACACAAACCGATTCGATATAATTCATTTGAAGCGGATTTGATAATCAGATTCTGTGGCAAACGTTTGTTAGGATTAAATGATTCGATATTAGTCGACATTTTGTATTTTAATATTAAATTAAAATAATTGCAAAAGCTTTCAAAAATGTTTTCTTAATTTAAAATATTTATTTATTTACTTAAATTACTTAAATATTAAAATAATTTTAAATATAATTTCAGTAGAAATGAAACTATATTATTAAAAACTGTTATATTCGAAACTATTTAATACATTTGATATCAACAATGAATAAAAGTAATTTTAATATTATTCTTATTATTCTGAATTAATAGAATTATTCCTATATTTTATTTCTATCAATTAAAATGTTTTTTTAGATCAAATTATTTATTATATCATAAGTAAAAAATATTCCAATTATATTATAATTGATTCAAGAATTGTTTCAAAATTATGAATACTCTCATATTAAAACATTTTTTTCAATTAACATATTTTTATGACCTAAATTAAATTCTTAACATTTTCAATTATAAAAAACTACTGAATTTTACATTTTGCACAAACTATAATTACAACTTTTAAATTTTTAAAACATTGGTTACTAGATAAAAAAAAGAAAAACTTAACTGGAAATACAAATAATTCTGGTGTTGTTTTTTTAAATGCAAAGTTGCAAAAACAATACCAATATAAATTTTTATCTCCAGTTAAGTTTTGCTTTATTTTAATTAGTAAACACCGTTTTAAAATTTTAAAACTTATAATTATAATTTGTTTGAGATGTAAAAACAACATTTGCTTTAATCGTTTTTAATTACAATTGCAATACATATAGAGAAAAATAATAAAAAATTTTAATAGAATCTTGGTCTATTACTTTCTTTAAAAAAATTTTTTTTCATATTATTTATTTTTAAAGTTCTATTAAACACCAAAATTTTGTGGCAATAGGGAGCGGGGCTTACCGTTAAACCAATAGTTAGCAATTTTAAATTTTTATTAATTTATTTTGTTATTTTGTTTTTAATGTTTTAAATAAAAAAAATATATAATTATGTCAAAACAGTGAAATAATTGTTTTAAATGTTATATCAAATCCAAAAAGAGTTAATAAATAAAATAAATAATGAAATACGCGAATGCATTATAAAGAGAGTTAGCAGTGATTTGGGAACAAAGACTTATTTATATACGGTTTTGTAATGAATTATTTTAACTCTTCAGTTATTTACATTATTATTTTAAACTTATTGGACTTTATAAGGCATTTATACTTACACTTGTTATTTTAAAATTAATTTTTAGAAAAATTGGATATAAAATTTATTTTACATTTTATTTCAATAAACTTAATCAATGATTACTAATAATTCAGAATTGTTATTTAAAAGATTGAATTGGATGAAATTTGAAAATAAAATTAAAGCCCATTCAATGATTTATATACTGTATATATAAATCACTTAATCAATTGAATTCAGATTTTTCTCAAAACATATTCAGTGATGTAAACCATTTTAGCCGAAGAACGAATGATAATTTAAAACTTATTTTACCAAAACTCAATAATAGTTTTTAAAAAAATTTTATTTTTAATAAGAGAGGAATTAATAGTAGTTATTAGTGACTATACATGGATTCAAAATGGCCGACATCGGACAACAGTACAAGCCTATTTTCATTACGTACTTTATGGAAAGGGCTTTTTCCATAGAACCCTGTTAAATTGAGAGGTACTTTACGTTAAGTCCCACATGACATGCACGTGACACGCACGTGAAAAAAAAATCGTTATGCAAGTTGAAATAATTAAAAATAATTAAAAACATAACATACAGACTGCGTCAGAATTAAAGAAACTCAGTTAAATTGTAATTTTTCGTGATTTAAATAAGTTATCAAAAAACTTTTTAATTTATTTTTAGCAAACTGTAAAACATGCAAAATATCAAAATTTAAAAATATTATATAAACAACTTTGTTGTTAAACACATATTAACTGTTTCTCAATCGCGACATAATTAAAGAAACTTTTGATTTAATTTAATTTAAGTGCAATTTAGACAACAATTAAACGATTTAAATACAATTTGAGGTAATGTTTATACAATTATTTAATATTTGATTATTTTTGAAACAAATTTGATATAAA
>JAQFXP010001964.1:0-16862 GCA_034693685.1 Belba bartosi
AAATTAGTTTTAGTACTCAAAACAAAAATATCAATAAATATAATAATAAAAAACAAACAAATTTAATAAAGTATTTGTTTAATATTTTAAATATCAAATTACAATTAACACAAAAAACAAGATTTATTGCTAACTTTCCCTATATTTGTGAACGACTCTCAAGTGTTGATTCAGATGCGGTTTAATGCAAAAACTTTTAGCACAACCGGAAAAATGGCAATTAAACGGCTTTAGGTTCTGGTGTCGGTTCATGTGCGCCGTTAGTGATCGCTTAGAGCCGAACCTCTGCTCACAGTCCGGCCAATGGCACAGATAGGGCTTCAGGTGCTCTCTCTTATGCATAGCTAAGCGTTTACTGCAATTAAACCTCTTTTGGCAGTCATTGTAATCGCATCCGAATTGGCGTTCATTCATGTGATTCAGTTTGTGATCTTTGAGTGTTTGACTGGTCTTATAGGTGGTATCACATCCGGGCCAATCGCACCCGTATGGCCGGTCAGTGCAGTGCACAAACTTTTTATGCTTTTTAAGGGTATCTTTGCGAACAAAACTCTTATCACAACCGCTTTCATCGCATTTAAAATTGCGGACATTTTTATGTATAATCCAGTGTTGGGTCAGATTTCCGCGATGTTTGGTCTCGTACTGACAATCGGTGTAATCGCACCGGTATTTATTGCCAGAGTTTGAGTGCATTTTCAGCTGATGGTCGTTCAAAAGGTATTCAACTGTAAAACACTTTTGACATTCGGAGCACTCGAACGGCCGTTCGTTTGTGTGCATACGCCTCGTGTGCGCTAATAAATGCATTTTATTGTCCGATCGGTAGTCACAGCCCAACCAATCGCATGCATTTCGCTTCAGTCGAATCCGTTCTCTCTTTATCTTCTTTTTCTCAAAAATCTTATGAATCTTCTGTTTGTGGAAAACCAATAGCTTTTCAATAGTAAAACATTTATCACATTCGGAGCACTGGAAGGGAAACTCATTCGTATGTATTTGCCGAATGTGTGCCAATAAATCGATTTGTTTCGCAGTTTTGTGTCGACAACCCCTCCAATCGCACCGGTATTTCTTCAAAGGCATTGGTCTTCGCTTTTTCACCGATTTCTGACCACTTTTTCGCTGCTTTTCATTCAAACGCTTTTCGATATATTTCTGTTTCAATGAATCGTTGGTTTTCTTAAACAGTAAACGAATTTCATTATTACGTCTATTGTTTGCATTACTTCTGACATTATCTTTAGCTTTTATCTCATTTTCTATCAAATCTAAGCCATCTATGAGACCATCAACTGACCCATCGATGCTATCATCTGATTGTCTGTCAATTAACTCGATTTCTAAGTCTTTATTATTAATCAAATTATAGATATCTTTCGATTCACTTATGTTTATAACTCTCTTAACTATTATTTGTTTTTTAGTATTTTCTGTCGTAACTGACCTCTCGATCGGTTTATTAGTATTTCTATTACTAAACAATTGATTGGATTTATAATCAAAAACCAATTTCTTGTCAATCGCTAGACTTGTATTCAATTGAATGTCATTTTTATCGCTTTTTCTGTCTTTAATCTCATGTCTCAACTGATTCTCTTCTCTGAAGACTATTTTGTATTGTTTTTCCAATGAATCGATTATAATGTCGTTTGCGTTCAATTGTAAACTCTTTTGATTACAAACGCAGTTATTATTGAAATTAATTAAATATTTTCTGTAGTTTTCGAGAAATACAACACATTTTTGCAAATATTGTAAATCATTTGAAAGTCTATTATTTTCTTCACTCAACTGTTCCATCGAATCATTGATCACTAATTCAGACATTATTTAAGTGTAGTTTAAATCTTAATCTAAATTATTATTAATTGCTGTTTATTAGTCAAATGTTTAATCACTTAATCGTAAATAAAATTTTTTAATGTTTGTAAACAAGAATTACTTTAATAAATGACGTAAACCTAATAAAAATAAATTATTTATTCTAAATTATACTAAATAAATTAATCCAGAATAAAACAAACTAGATTAAAATATTTTATATTGTTTTATTTATTTTAATCATAGATTTTACCTAGTCACAATTTACTTATAATTAAAATAAATAAATTTATTATTTAACTTTTTAACGTCATTTATGATTTAATCTTAATATTGCGTTTGTATGACATAATACATGTGTTTTAAACTAAATTGTATTTAACTTTAATTAACAATAAAACCATTAAATGGATATTAATAAAGACGACGGAACTGATGGTTCAGAAGAGTTGACTAACGGTGCAAACGGTACGGATAGTCATAACGAAGATGTGGTCGACTGTCAGCGCCCGGCACTCATTCGGTGCCGAAACGAGTCGTGCGTTGAATCGAACGTTCAGTCAGAGGACGGACTACTCGTATGCATAAACTGCGGACAACTGTTCAACAAAAGCCAAATACAGTTACGCAACGATCCGACGCAGGAATACACTCTCAACTGCCGGCCCGATGAGACCAAGTCGTACGTCGCCAACAATCGCCACTTTCCCAACCGATTCCCTACGGCTCCGAAGACCAATAGCAAAGAGCTCGACCTATTAGTCGCCAATTTGTCTCTTAGTGTCCAAGTTCGGGAACAGGCGCTTACTATATATAAGGATATGATTGGGGGTGTGTTCCGGTGCGCGACCTATCCGACCAAAAAGATTTTGTCGGCGCTCTGTATATACATAACTCTTGTGAATGAGGGAACGCCGGTAACCATTGGCCACATTTGTAATACAATTGGATGCAATACCTCTGAGTTTAACAAAGTGTACAATCAGGTGCACAAAGAGTTCCCACAGCACAGGCCGGAACAGATGCCGATCGAGACCTTAGTTCCCGTCATCTTAAGTGAGGCCAAAATGGACGCCAAAGAGAAGAAACAATTGGAGGAAAAAGTGCTGAAGATTCTAGAGTTGGAACGGGAGTGTTGGCTTATTGAGGGCCGGACGCCGTGTCATATCATATATGCGGCCGCATTCCTGGCCTGGAAGTCGATTAAGCCCTACGATCGACGCAAACACAAATTGACTGACTTTTGCCGTTTGGTTGGCATTGACTATAAGCACACGACTAGTGAGAGAGTGACCGAACTGTTCAATGCGCTCAAGAAGTTGGCCACAAAAATACCGGCAAAATCGAAGGTCTGTCTAACTAAGACCAACATTGGCTCCTATTTGGACCAAATTCTCGAATACCAGTCGTCGCTTGTCTTTGATCTGAACCAACAGATGAAGAGATTGCAAAAAAGTAATGGTTTGGTCGGCAACTGTTCGACCAATGGTGATGCAGACGACCCGAGCGACAAGTGTCCCGATTGGAGCTCTACATTCAAACGTAAGTCGGCTCAGAGTCACACAAATTTCGATCGGAATTCGAGTCAATCGACGGCTGATCTGACCATTTCTGACGAAGAGTTTTCTGATTCGGAAATTAATAGTTATCTTCGCGACGACAAAGAGTTGAAATTTATTAAGAAATTACGAAAATTTCAAACTTTAATAGATAATGAACCCGAAAACAAGTGAATAAATATATCATTTATATAATTTATTATTATTCAATAAAATCTCAATTAATTAACTATTATTTTGTTTTACAAATGAATTGTCTTTTTTTTAAATAATTTATTATTATTTTTGAATAAATTTCTGCGAACTATGATCTCATAAAATATATTAATTTATATTTTGTATAAACGTATAAATATTTAATGTATTGTAAAATATAATAATTATTAACTCAAACGTATATTTGAAAATTGTATCACTTATGTGATGTAATAACTTATTACTAATAAGAAATAAAATTTAAGCAAACTTAAATGTGTTTTATGAATTAATTATAAATAGATATTAGAATTTTATACCTTTTTAAACAATTGGCTAAAATTGCATTAAGTCAAACATTCAAACGTTTAAAAGCAATTTACAATAATTAAAAGTAAATTTAATAAATTGATGGCAAATATAAACAATATAATTTAATTTTTAAAAATGATGTTCATTATTAAAAAGTTGATTATGATTAAACTACACAGTCTAGTCAGTAATCTACACTGATAAATTATTGTGATAATAGATTGAAATAATAAATATTCAAGGGTATTTATCATTGCTTTATTCATGGGTATTTATCTATTTGAATAAAGTTGCGTTTACACGAGACTTGAAGTAAGCTTCCTGGGCATTGCTTAAGTCTAATTACTGTTTACACGAGAAAACTTAAGCAAGCTCTAGTTTTTTTAGTATAAAAATAGAAACAAACAAAAATATAAGTAAGTAAAACACTAAAATAACTGTATAACTTATATTTTTATTATTAAATCAAGTTACTATAGTTAGACTAATATAATTAATTCAATATTTTAATTGTTACAATAGTTTAAATTTTAAAAATATTTGGTTTGTTTGTTTTTTGAGCATGCGTCAAAATTTTAAGTCTAAGTGAAGTCCATTTACACGGGCTTAAGTAAGATAGCTTGATTAAGATAGAGTCTGGTGCTCACTTGGATAAGTCAAGTGAGTGCTTAGTTGGTTCTGTTTACACGAGTGCTTAGGCAAGTTAGTCTATTAATAGTTGCAAGTCAATTTAAGCATGTAAACGCAGTATAAGTTTATTTAATGCGTTTAAGGAAAATTTTAATTATCCTAATCAATTTTATGACTACAGTTACTATTATAATACTGTATGTTAAAAAGTTTCAATATTCCTGAATAATATTCTATAAATAAGTTTTGTTTTTAAACTATCATAAGTGGCGCCACATTTAGAACTTCAACTATAAAGTCGACAGAATTTGCACCAAATCTCCTGAGCGTTCGTCGATTTCATTAAGTGTTTACACGAACTCTAAACTAATTGACAATCAGTTTACGATAGTTTTTGTAAGTAAATCCGAAACGAATTTAATTTTCATTATTTGTTCAATTTTTTCGATTAACAAATGAAATGATTTAATTGATTTAATTTAGACTTTCATTTAGCGTTTTGCTGTGAATAAGAGAATAAAATGTTATCAAATCTATCGAAAGGTTTGCATAAAAGCAAACAATTTATGCAAACATTTAAACGTTATATGAGTTTCAATTCGAAAGACATTGAAGTATTTCAGAAGATATTGGGAAACAATTGCGTCAAAACTGAAGACCTGGACATGTTTAACAACGACTGGTTGCATACACATAAAGGTTGGTTGCAGCCTGCTCAAATTGATCTAGATTGTTTGACTTACAAGTTAGATTGTTTGACATAAAGGCAATTCAGAGCTGGTATTAGAGCCCAAGTCGACACAAGAGGTGTCATCTTTGATGTCATACCTAACTGAGCGGTCACTGCAATGTGTGCTCCAATCGGGAAACACTTCATTAGTGGCCGGGTCTGTGCCCACAGACAACGAGATTATCATTTCAATGACCAAAATGAATAAAATCGAGTCATTAGACACGACTTCGGGAGTTCTGGTTTGCGAAAGTGGTGTTATTTTGCAGACACTCGAGGAGTACGTCAATGGCCACGGATTCATAATGCCGTACGACTTGGGTGCTAAGGGCTCGTGTCTTATTGGCGGCAATCTGGCCACCAATGCGGGAGGTCTTCGGGTCTTACGCTATGGCACTTTGCACGGGAATGTGTTGGGCCTGGAAGTGGTCTTAGCTAATGGTCAGGTAATTGATTTGATGAGTGCGATGCGAAAGGATAACACCGGATATGACTTAAAACAGTTATTCATCGGTTTGTTTGACTGACTACTCAGTTTCGGAACATTTAATCACTTTATGCCATCATTTAGGCTCTGAGGGAACACTTGGAGTAATAACCAAAGTATCGATTCTATGTCCACTAAAGTTCAAATATCAAACGCTTGCTTTGCTCGCACTGGACAGTTATGCCAATCTGCTCAAGGTATACGACAAGGTGCGCAGGGAGTTGATGGAATACGTGAGTTGTTTCGAAATGATGGATCATTTATCAATCGACGCAGTGGTCACTAATCTGGTCCAAACCCATCCCCTCAGTAGTCATAATAAGTTCTATGCTTTGTTCGAACTGTCGGCCAATGACTCGGAACACATGGAGAAGCGATTGAATCAAGTGTTGGAACAGTTAATGGCCGACAATCTCATTACTGACGGAACGTATTCGACTGATGAGAATCTACAGAAGTTTCACAAACTTAAGAGCTATAGAGAACGTATAGCTGAAGGTCTGTTGAGAGACGGATATTCATATAAATACGACATTTCTCTGCCTTTGAATGTGTTTTACGAAATCGTTGAAGTGATGAGAGAACGGCTGAAGAACACCAAATGTATGAGAGTTTGTGGTTATGGACACATCGGTGACTCTAACATGCATTTGAACATCACTTCCGCTCAGTTCGACCAACAGATTAAGGACTTGATTGAGCCCTTCCTTTACGAATATTGTCACAAACATAACGGAAGTATTTCGTCCGAACATGGATTGGGTCTTCGGAAGCGTTCATACATTCAGTACTCAAAAAAACCCGAAGCAGTCGTTCTGATGAAACAAATCAAAAAACTTTTTGACCCAAACTCTATCCTAAATCCGGGAAAACTTTTACCCAATTAGTCAATACAATTGCTATTTGTGTACAATATTAAAAAATTATTTTTTTAATCAATTTATCACTAAATTATAAGACTCTAATGACTCGATTGTTATAACCAGTAATTAAAAATTATTTTTTATCTAAAATATTCTAAATTTTAATTTTCTAATGCCATCAATACTCTCAAAACCCACCGCCGCCCGAGTAGTCTTTTAGCACATATTGCCTATAGGCCTGGTTTGCCTGTTCTAGAATTATGAATGTAATGACAGTGTGCGGCCCTATCCGGGCGTAGTAAGGAGTGGAGCCCTTCCAGAGTGCAAATACGCCTTCTTTTCGAATTACTTTTATGAGCACATCCTAACAAAGAGGGAATTGTTGTTAATTGAGTGCAATTGAGGCTATTTTAACAAATCAGTTATACAATAGCGCCCTTATATTCAGGCTTTCCATCGATTATCTTCATGTTTTGGATTCTTGTCTTTGCTTTTGATATAAAAACAATTCAATTGATGTTTGGAATTAAGTTAGAATTGTTTGACAAACCGATATCGACGGGCATTGACGCCAATGTAGTGATGAGTCCCGATATCATAGAGGCCGCGAAATGGCACTGAATGTTATCACTGAAGTATTTGGTCGATAACAGCATTTGTTTCGCCTGAGAATATGAGGCTAATTGTGCGGCGTTTACGACCATTGCTCGGCCTATCGTCGGCACACATCCGCGCCAAAGGGTTAGGACTCCCTCTTCCCGAGTGATCCGAATGAGAGCGTCGAACACATTCTTATAGCCTCTTCTCTCGGCCAGAGGTAAGCGGCCGTCGGATGTCATTCGAATGAGTGAAATCTCAGCCGGATTTCCAAAAAAAGAACCGACGGCTCCTGCAGTCATTCCACAGCCGACTTTGGCCAGAAACCCGGGAGGTTTTCCAGAGTCAGTGTTTAATTTCTCAAAAAGATTTGAATAGACTCCTAATCTGATAGTGCCATACGTGGCCTGTCGTAGTAGAGCAGCCGATAATCCGGCGTAAAGTCCGCCAAAGCCTTCATTTCTGACAATAGCTCTGATTGCATGTAAACTCGTTTTATGTTCTTTTGCTTTTCCGCCTTCGCCTGCATTTCAATATAAATTTGAGATAAACTTTGATTAACAGCAAATCAATTACCGCTTAATTGCATTCGAGTCTTAATCAGATCCAAGGGCTGAATACAACAAGTGGCCAACATTCTGTGCAATCAAACAGACAATTAAGACATCGAATCAAATTCAATCAACAGATCAATACCCGGCCGAACCACCGAATAAAAATCGAATCGACTTCGGAAACGTTGGAACCGGTTTCGACGTCTGACTCGTTTGGTTTGTTTGAGACAACATTTCGTTTAGCTTTGCTTTGATTTACTATTTGTTAGAAAAGTTTTTTATAACAGTTTTGAAGAAAAAAATCGAAAGTAATGACAATAACTAATATTGAGTTCAAAATGAGTCCAAAATGTTTTCAAAAGAAATATGATATCAAAGATGAATATATAACTACACTATTTGATTCAAATTTGACATTAAGTATTGTTATCTCTAATTACTTCAGACTATAATAATTAAGTTAACAAGTTGATTACAAAATGCGATAACAATGGTTTCATAGCATTATTGCAGAATTTCCTCAAAACTTATGTACTTTCGATTGGAGAGGAGAACAGGTATTTGACTGCGATTTGGAACAGAGGAAAGGCAGTATAGGAAGTTTTGAAAACAATTCAATAAATCAAAATTAATTGATAAATGGAGTACAGAAGCTGTGATTCGAAAGCATCATATTTTTATTTAATAGCAAAATCTCTGTTACTTTCGAATTACAGCTTTTGTGCAGTAATTATAAGACATTTCTATTATAATTATTAATAATTTTAAATAAAAACAAAGTTTATAATTATTTAGTTATTTATAGCTTATTATGTTGTTATCAAATTAGTATTTATTTGCATTAAATTCATTCAAACCTCCAATTAGTTGACTTTTGATGTGCCGGTAGTTATAAATTAATTTTTTACATTTATATTAAATAAATCAAGTTTAAATATCACTGTTTTACTTTTATAAACTTTTAAAAATAGATCTTGTTTATATTGCACTTAAATATTCAGTTTTTTAATTGGTTTCAAAGCTATAGTCCGGAAATTGCAGTTCGTTGTGAGCTTTGGCTACATTCTTGTGCATTAACTCCATATGCGTTCGCATATACTTCTTGGCCGGATATGTCTTGTGGCAGATCTCGCACTCATACGGCCTCTCCTTTGTATGTGTGTTCAAGTGGTCAGTAATGAAATTGCGGGCAACGCTCAGATACCCGCAGTCGTCGTAATTGCATTTATAGCCTATTATTACAGCCGTTTTGTTCGCATTGTTTACACATTTATCTGCGACTGGTTTTCGAATAACTGATTAAAAATAACGATTAATTAAAGTTTTAATTCAAAATCTGTAAAACAAACAAAGTTTAGACTAATGGCTAAATACCCGAAAGCATTGGATTGAGTGGATCAACAGATGAGATGTAATTTCCAGATTTGACGTCTTTTTTCAGATTAGTTGTGTTCTTACGCTCACCCATATGTGTGAGTAAGTGCTGTTTGGTTTCGTCTTTAGTCCGAAACTTCCACTCACAGCCGGGCCAATCGCACCCGAATGGCCGATGGTTTGAGTGCTTTTTGATATGTGTTTTCAATTGATATATCGTTTTATACACTTTATTACAACCGATTTCTTTGCATTTAAAGTCTTTATTAGTCTTATGAGAGATGTAGTGTTGAGTCATATCGTAGTTTCGAACCGATTTGTATTGACAGTCAGGAAATTGACACTTAAACACAGGCCGGGACTCCTTATTATGAGAATATCTTTTATGAGATTCCATACTATATCGCAATCGATAGCCTTTATTACAAATATCACAAACAAACGGTTTGGCCGTCGAGTGACTCAACAAATGGTCTTTGATGTCACGTTTATCAGTGCATATATAACTGCAATCATTACTGTAATTACATTTAAAACCGACTATTTTTCCCACTTTTCTCTCATTCGAGTCGTTGTCAATATGTGTTTCGCGAATGACTTAAAAACAATAATTAATTAAATTACTGGTAATTCGAAATTTTAGTAATTATTTACCAAAAATCATCTCATTTTGTGTATCAGTATTCGAGACATAGTCTCCGTTTTTCATAACTTCTCGCAATTTAGTCATTGTTTTCTGAACTCGTTTGCCCGTATGTGACCTCATATGACATTTTAGGTTATTTGTGGTTTTAAACGTTGAATCACAGCCGGGCCACTCGCACTGGAATGGCTTCTGATCCGTATGGACCAACATCTGGTGTTTCTTTAAATAGATTCCTAATGTAAAGCCTTTTTCACACAAATCACAAACGAATGGATTTGTCATCGAATGGCTTATTATGTGATCCGTTATATTCATCTTTTTGTTTGTTATATATTCGCATTCATTGTAATTACATTTATATCCGATTATATTACCAATTATTACGCTTTCCGTGTCTTCCGTGTCTTTGCTATCGGTTTTGTGTCTCAAGACTAATGAACAGGAAATCAATTAAAACAAATTAAATGTTAAGTAATCTTCAAAACGTTTAAATAATTACTCGAAATCATATGGTTTTCCGCATCAATACGTGTCAGACATTCGTCACTTTTGATCAATTGTCGCAACTTATAGACCGGATATTGAATCAACTTTTTAATTGATTTTGCGTTTCTTTTCTTATTTTTTGGTTTTTGCTTTGAATTGTTTTTCGAAACACAAAACGATTCGTCGGAATCACTATTAGAGTCCATCGCTTCACTAACATCTGATCCGTTCCAAGAGTTTTTGTCCAAACTCTGGTCATCAAAACTAATGTTTCCATTATTTGTAGTCTTTTCGCAATTATTTTTAACTTTTCTTTTAACCAAGACTTTGGTTTTAACATGTTTGTTTTTATTTTTTATTTTAATGTTATTCTTATTTTTTACGATTTTATTGACATTTTGCTGAAATCTATTACTTTTATTAAGTCTAACTAATTGTTTGCCATTAAATAGATATTCATTTAAATCGGAAATTGTTTCAATTTTTAAATTATTGATTTTGTACTCAATTTCCAATTCAATTAAATTTGATTTATTTCTATTATTTTGATCACAAATACAATTATTATTGAAATCTAATGAATTATTTCTGTATTTTTCGAGAAATTCAATTAAATTCTTAAAAACAATTAATTCATTTAATAATCGATTGTTTTCTTCTCTTAACTCTTCGAACAAATCATTTATCAGTATTTTAGCCATAATTTCCAATCAAAACAATTAATCCAAAACTGGTTTTAATTGATTAATACAATTAAATACAATTAAACAACAAATGATTGAAAACACTGTAAACGCAATAATGTTTACAAACAAATTAGTTGTCATAACAACAAAATCTCAAAACTTTAAAAAAAAAGTTATTCATTAATAGCGTTACTGCTATACGAATAAAAAGTTGAAAAAATGATAAAATAATTTAATTAATTTTTATTTAAACAAAACTATTAATAAATTATACAATTAATCAATATTTAAATTTTATTTAACATTTAATTGCAATTATGAACATCTTTTATATGTCTATTGAGAAGTGGTTTAGTATAAAAACATTGATTACATCCATCGAAATGACACGCATTTGGTCTCAAGTCTTGATGTTTGTTCGTATGAAGAGTTAAACCACACTTTGAACTAAACCTTTTACTGCATTCGGGCCAATGGCACAGATAGGGCTTCAGGTGTTGTGCTCTGTGTTGACATAAACTTGTAAATGTATTAAATCTTTTGAAACAGTCTTTGAAATCACATTTGAATTGACGTTCATTCGTATGAATCGATTCATGAGATTTTAGACTTCTTTTATTCTTAAACCTTTGGTCACATCCGGGCCACTCACACCCGAACGGCTGTTCATTGCTGTGAACCGTCTTATGTCTAAGGAGTTGGCCATTAGTAAGGAAACTCATTTGACAATCAGTTTCATCGCATTTAAAATTCTTAATCTGTTTGTGACTCAAATAGTGAATGTTTAGACTTCCCTTATGTCTGGTCTCATACGCACAGTCAGTGTATTCGCATTTAAACTCTTTGTTCAGGTTATGTGAAATTTGATGTAATCTTAGCATTCCTTTCGAAGCAAAACATTTATTACAATCCAAACACTTAAACGGCTTTTCATTCGTATGTTTAGCCCTAATGTGTTGAATGAGATTCTGTTTACTGCAAAAGCCTAGCTCACACCCTTCCCAATCGCACCGGTACTTCATTAGCCTCTTGTGCACTATAGATATATGTCTCTTGAGATTGTTGTTAAGGTTAAACGCCTTTTCGCAACCGATTTGATTGCACTTAAATCGGCGCTTATTTTCGTGACTTATTCGATGAGTTCTAAGATTTGCGGCAAAATGTGTCGCAAATTGACAGTTGGGGTAATTGCACTTAAACTCCTTCTCTGTGTCATTGTTATGAATTACCTTAATATGTACTTTCAATGAACACTCAGTCCGGAACCTCTTCTCACATCCAATCCAATCGCAAATGTATTGCTTAATAGTAATTGGTTTTGGCTCTACTTTTCGTGTCTTCAAACCCAAATGAATTGTATTTTTGTGTAAATCTAAACCTATTCTCGTCTTAAACTCTTTATCACATCCGGGCCAATCACACCCGAGGAGTCGGACAGTGCTATGAGTGCTCTTATGTCGGATCAGTTCACTATTATAATGAAATCCTTTTCCACATCCATTCAAATCGCAAATATAAGTCTTAAGTCGTATTTGTTTTGATTGTATTTTTGTTTTGAATTTATTTTTTAAATCATTCAATGATTTTCTTCTTATGTCTTCACTATTGGTCTCAATATCTGTTGAATTAATGATTCGATTCAATGATTCCTTCAATAAGTTGTCAATCGATTGTGTCTTCACTTTATTGTAATCGGATTTTCGACACATATTCTCAACTTTTTTGTCAATTAAAACACTTTTGTATTTATTTTCTAATGAATGAATTAAATAAGATTTTGATTTTTGGTCGCAAATACATTTTTCACTGAAATCTAATAAACATTTTCTGTATTTTTCCAAAAATTCAATTGAATTTTTCGAAACATTTAATTCATTTAATAATCGATTGTTTTCTTCTCTTAACTCATCGAACAAATCATTTATCAGTATTTTAGCCATAATTTCCAATCAAAACAATTAATCAAAAACTGGTTTCAATTGATTAATACAATTAAATCCAATTAAACAACAAATGATTGAAAACACTGTAAACGCAATACTGTTTACAAATAACTCAGTTGTCATAACAACAAACATTCAACACTTGCAAAAAGTTTTAAAGAAAACCCATTCATTAATAGTGTTATTCATTAAAGAGTTGAAAAAATTATAAAATAATTGAATTGAATTTTTATTTAAACAAAATTATTAATAAATTATACAATTAATCAATATTTAAATTTCATTTAATAGTTAATAGCAATTATGAACTGCTTTTATATGTCTATCGAGAAGTGGTTTACTATAAAAACATTGATTACATCCATCGAAATGACACGCATTTGGTCTCAAGTCTTGATGTTTGTTCGTATGAAGAGTTAAACCACACTTTGAACTAAACCTTTCATTACATTCGGGCCAATGGCACAGATAGGGCTTCAGGTGTTTACATCTATGCGATCGCAAACTGTTTTGTGTATTAAATGTTTTAAAACAGTTCTCGAAATCACATTTGAATTGACGTTTATTCGTATGAATCATTTGATGAGATTTTAGAGTTCTTTTAGTCTTAAACATTAGGTCACATCCGGGCCACTCACACCCGAACGGCCGGTCATTGCTGTGAACAATCTTATGCTCAATGAGTTTGGCTTTAGTAACGAAACTCCTTTGACAATCAGTTTCATCGCATTTAAAATTCTTAATCTTTTTATGCCTTAAAATATGAGTTTTCAATGATTTCGAGTAATTGGTTTCAAACGGACAGTCAGTGTATTCACACATAAACTGTTTACTCGATTTGTGCGTTAATTGATGTGATTTTAGTCTCGTTTTTGAAATAAAACATTTATTACAATCAAAACACTTAAACGGCTTTTCATGTGTATGTCTTTGTCTGATATGTTCGATCAAGTTAGCTTTATTAAAAACCCTTCGCTCACACCCCTCCCAATCGCACCGGTATTTCCTCTGTATTTGTTTTGATTGTATTTTTGTTTTGCATTTATTTTTCAATTCTTTTAATGATTTTCTTCTAATGTCTTCACTATTGGTCTCAAAATCTGTTGAATCACTGATTCGATTCAATGAATCATTTAGTGAATTGTCAATCAATTCGGTCTTCACTTCGATGTAATCGGATTCCCGACAAATGTCTGACGAATTTTCACAAATATTTTCAACTTTTTTATCGAACGAAATATGTTTGTTATGTACTCTCTCTTTGTGTGCCTTTAGTTCGAGTTTTGTTTCAAAAATTAGATTATTATTACAACCGATTCGATCGCATTTGAATTCATCGATAGTTTCACTCAAAGAGTGTCTCATATTTTGATGTCTATTAAGGTCTTCAGGGAATGGCGTCGAGTACTGACAGTCCGTATAACTGCACTTCAACTTCGGCTCTAAATGACTCTTTTGATGGATTTCGAGATATTGTTTTGAGACAAAACATTTGCAACATTTCAAACATTGAAAAACTTCTATTTTTTTATTAATTGGTTTAGTTCTCACAATCGAATCAATTAAACCTAAATTTTTGTACAAATTTTTTCAATTAGTTTTCAATCAAATAAAGTATAAAACAAAACAATTATTACTTTTATTCGTATTGTTAAAGACATTCAATTGATTTGATTTCAATTTTTGTCTTTCATTTCCCAAACTTTTGTCAATAAAAATCATTTTTTCATCGATTATAACATTTTTATTATTAGATTTCAATTTATATTCACTTAAAATAGTTTTGTATTTAGTTTCTAATGAATTAATTATAATTGAATTAAAGCTTTTATCGCAAATACATTTGTTTTTAAAATCTAATAAACATTTTCTGTATTTTTCCAGAAATTCAATGAAATTTTTAGAAATTATTAATTCATTCGATAATCGATTTTTTTCTTCACTTAAATCTTCGAACAAATCATTTATCAGTATTTTAGCCATAATTTCCAATCAAAACAATTAATCTAAAACTAGTTTCAATTGATTAATAAATCCAATTAAACAGCAATTGATTGAAAATGCTTTAAACGCAATACTGTTTACAAACAACTCAGTTGTCATAACAACAAAAGCTCAACAATAATAAATATTAATAATAGCAAAAGTTTTTAAAAAAGTAATTAATAAATAGCTGCGCGACTGCTATACAAATAAAAGGTTGAAAAAAATTAAAAAATAATTAAATAAAATTTTTATTTAAACAAAAATATTAGTAAATTTTACAGATTTTTAATTAATTGCAATTATGAACTGCTTTTAAATGTCTATCGAGAAGTGGTTTACTATAAGACTAAAAACTTATTAAAAAGCATTGATTACATCCATCGAAATGACACGCATTTGAATTTACAAAAAATATAAAACTTTTTAAAAATAATGTAATTAATTATAATTTTTAAATATTTCTTGCTAAATTATATGTATCTTAAAACCAGATTAGATAAAAGCGCTGATAAAATAAATATTATTTTTACTTTAAAACAATTTAACTTCAATGCAACTTATTTTTAAAACAAACTTGATAAATGTTATCTAAATTATCTTCAATAATTATTATTACGTTTTAATTATTTAATTTTAAAAAATGCTCTTGACACAAATTATTGTAATCTTCTGTTATCCACATTTCAATTACTTTTTATTTAATATATAATTAGAAAAGTGCCATGACAATTAATAATAAAACAAACAAACACATTTGTTTATACAAGAATGTACAGTAATATTTAATTAATCCAACTCTTATTTTAATTTAATCATATCTAATAAATTTTAATAAATTCTAACATGTTAGATTTAAATGATAAATTTGCCGGAGTTTAGGCCCAAATGAGTTGCCGTTTAAATTAACATGTTAATTTGCTACTCATATGATCCTCATCATTTAAACCTAACATGTTAGAAATTAGTGCAAAATACAATCAAATTGACAATGGCTAATTGTAAAAGTTTGCCAAAACGCCTGTTTTGCGACCAGTTGGCCAGTGTAAACTGACCAAAATTTATTTGTTGTGATTAAAGCAAAATTAAAGTAAAATTAATTAAAGATCTAATAATAATATCAGATCTCAATCGCTATATTGTTTGTGATGTTTATTGGTGTGATGTCTGAGAAGTGATTTCGAGAAGCAGTTAGTATTACAGCCAATGAACTCACACTTAAAGGGCCGTAAGTTTTGGTGTCGATTCATATGTGTTTTCAAAGCGAGTCCCGAACCGAAACCTTTGCCACATTCGGGCCAATGGCACAGATAGGGATGCGTATGAAACTTCTTGTGCGATTGTAAGGACTTTTTGTCATTAAAACTCTTCGAACAGCCCTTGAAATCACATTTAAATTTCAATTCATTCTTATGACGCGAAATATGTTGTCGTAAAGTGACGGCCAAATTATATCTCTTGTCACACCCGGGCCACGAGCACAAGAATGGCCGGTCATCGCTGTGAACGCAATTAGTGTGCTTGTTCAATTCACGTTTGGTGACAAAACTCATTCCACAACCGCTTTCATCGCATTTAAAATTCCTAATCTTTTCGTGTCGTAAGTAATGGTCTTTCAAACTGCTATAATAGTTAGTCTCGTATTGACAGTCAGTGTATTCACACTTTAATTTTTTATCTGTTTTGTGAACCTTTTGATGCGAAAGCAATCGCGAGTTTGAAATAAACGCTTTATCGCAACCGAAGCACTTGTACGGCGTCTCATTCGTATGCTCTCGCATGTGCTCACGTAGTTTATACCGGAGCTGAAACTGTTTGCCACAGCCCTCCCAAACGCAGATATGCTTTTTGGTGCCTTTCTTACTCTTTCGGATTTCCCTTAATTTGTGTCTAATTACGTGTTTTTTCATACCGTAATTAATATCGGTTTTGTACGTACAGTCAGTATAACTACATTTATATCTCTTCTCTTTTACGTCTTTTATCTCTTTAT
>JAQFXP010001965.1:0-16859 GCA_034693685.1 Belba bartosi
GAGTAATTGTATAGTTATAATATTTTTATTAGTCAACTTTTACTTGTTTAATTTTGAAAATAAATAATTTGATTAAAGAAGTCGATTGATAAAAATCTGATTGCTATATAATTACTCAAAAAAATGATAAGTTAAAAATATATAACTTAATATAGAATTGATCTGTAAATGTATTCTGAGTTAAGATATTCTTAGGGAACCGCTACCTAATTTATTATCGAAAAAAAATCTTCATGGTTATGAATTAAGTATATAACATGAGTACGTAGCTAAAAGCTTTTTGTAAGATGTTAAGCAATGTCTATATATATTGGTCTGTTAGACAAATTGTTAACACTAAAGCTTTAGGTTAAGCCTGCACAAAACCTAAAAGTTCAAACTGTAAGTTATCTTTATTTACTATTTATTAAACATTAAAAAACAATATATTTGCAAAGTGAATCGCGATTTACTGCAGATAGCTTGTTTTGTCTTTGAAAACAAACAGCAAAAAAACTAACAAACAGATTGAACTCTTAGGTTTTGTGCAGGCCTACTTTAGGCAAATAGAGCCAAAAAAAGCTAATGTAATATTAATGGTTTAAAACTGTTGGTTGCCTTTTTTTAGTACAGTCACCAAATAACAAAACATGGGTACAAAATCAAAATCAGGCAAATTATATTCTGGGCAAAGTGATCGACACTTGTTCTAATTTTAAACTGATGTCACTTTATTACTCTGATTTTTATTTCTTAAGTTTATTTTGCTTTTATATAAATAACACTCTTATGACAAAACTAATAAATAAACAAATAGTCAGATATTTTAATCATTTAATATAAATTTATTTTAAGTTTTAAAAATGAATAATATTGATAAAATTTATTTTTTATACTAGTCGTAAATCTTAATATTTTATATAGTTTAATGTTTAGTATTTGTTAATAGTTAAAATTTTAATATTCTTAATGTTTTGTAATTTAGTCATTGAATAGAAATAAAAATCAAAGTAATAAAGTGACATCAGTTTAAAATTAGAAAAAGTGTCGATCACTTTACCCAGAATATAATTTGCCTGATTTTGGTTTTGTACCATACATTTGTTATTTGGTAACTGTACTGTATATATTTGCAATATCTGCCAGATAAAATTATAAAATAAATAATAATAAAAATTAACCAAAACTTTGAAATGTTTAGTTTGGAGTGCTCTAATTTAAAATTTACTAAATTTCTAAAATTATTTAAACTAAAAAAAGATATTGTTAATAATTAATAAATAATATTACTCCAATGCCGAAACCTTTATTTTTTTAAAATAAATGATTGTCAAATTTGACTAAATTAAAAATACAATTTATTAAATTAATATGTAATTAATAAAGTAAATTAAAGTAAAAAGATTTTAGACAAAAATAAATTCATATAAATAAGAATTGAATATATTTATACAAAAATTAAGTAATTAAAATAATATTTTAAAAACAGTCTAAGCTAAACGAGTGCCACATTTAATAACACAAAATGCTATATGCCTGGTTAGCATTTTTTACTATTTAAAATAAAAAAAATACATTTTAAATAATTTCCTGCTACAATTAATTAATTAGTTTAGTGTTTAATTAATAAAAATCTAATTAACAGTCTACAATCTAAATTTTAGCACAACTTTATTTATTTAAATATATATTTAAAATAAATTTTTAAGAAAATAAAAATATATTTGTTTTCTAAAGGGCGGACCAATGATTACATCTCTCCCCGGGTGCACACCTATGAAACCGGGATCAGCAACTCTACCCTTTTTTGGAGTCATTCCCAAAGTATTGGACAGTAATGGTAAGGAACTGGAAGGTGCGGCTATAGGCCAGTTGGCATTTGCAAGCTGTTGGCCGGGGATTGCGCGCACTATTGACGGAAATCATTCGCTGTTCGAAATGACTTACTTTCGATTGTTTAATGGCTACTACTGTACCGGAGATGGCGTTCGTAGAGATAGTGACGGCTATTATTGGATAACCGGTCGGAACGACGATCTCATCAATGTTTCCGCACATCTCTTATCGACTGCAGAGGTTGAGACGGCTGTTGTCGAGCATAAGGCCGTCGCAGAAGCGGCCGCTGTTTCCGCTCCACATGAGGTCAAAGGCGAATGTATTCACGTTTTTGTGGTTCTCAACAATGGCTATGAGTTTACTAATGAGTTAGAGCTCGACATTAAACGCAGAGGTATTTAAAGATTTATAAAAAAAAATTTTATAAATATTTTGTGTATTGTTTATATAGTTAGAGACAAAATCGGAGCTTTAGCCCAACCGGATGTTATCCGAGCCGTAGCCGGACTTCCGAAGACTAAGTCCGGAAAAATAATGCGAAGAATTCTTTACAAACTGACCCGCAATGACTATGACCTTGGTGATACATCTACGCTTGCAGATGAATCTGTTCTTAATGAATTATTTAGATAATTTGAGTTAACTTTTAAAATATTGCATGAGCATTTAATGCTTTATTGAGCACTTCTTAATTGTAATTTTCATTTATATAATTTTTTAAGAATAAAATTTAATAAAATTTTTTAATAAAATTATTTTTTTCAATGACTGTTTTTGCATATCCAAACAAATAATTTTAAAAATATATTTTTTAATATTATTTTTAAATATGATCATTGTTGTAGTTTATAAAAACATTTTCTAATAATTATTTACAAAAACATTAAACTATTAAATATTAAACTTATTTTTAATTAGAAATTATTTTTTTATTATGTGAGAAATTATTTTTAAAATGTTGTATTATTTTATATAATGTAAATTTATTTGATTTCATATAATAACAATAAAATGTATTTTTAATTATATTTTTTGTAGCTATAAAATTAAATTTTTAAATGTAATATTTAGAATTAATTTATTATAACAAGCAGTTAAAATAACGTTGTAAATTTATTCTACAGTTTTCAAATGCAAAATTATTTTTAAATTGATATTTTATAAAATTACTATATGCAAAATTTTAAAGCAGCAACAATTAATACATTTGAAAATAATTAATATAAGTCTAAAGATAATGTATTTACGTATTTCTTGTTTTTAACAACGGGTTTATATTTAACACTGAGTTAAAGCTAAATGGTATTTAAAGATACAAATATATTTTTTAAAATAAATATATTAATTTTTAATAACTTTTTTTGCGTATTTATAATCAAAGTCGGAGATCTGGCCCAACCAGATTTTATTCAAGCCTTAGCCGGATTTTTAACGATTAAGTCAGGGAAAATAATTCAAAAATTGTTTATAAACATTTCGGTAATAAATATGATCTTGTTTATGAATCCTAAATTATAATCAAAATTTATTTCATATATTTAAAAATTATAAAATAAAAAGTTTACAGTAAATATTTTATAACTTGAATATAATATATATCAGGTCTAAAAATATATACAAATTTTTTAAATGATTTAAGCTATAATTTATATTAAATGAATTAAAAGTTCTTTTAAAATGTAATTAAACTAATATTTAATAATTAAATTAACGACGGAATTAATTAAGAGCGTACTATATAAGAGCTTAAAAACTAGCTAAGAGTATAACTATTGCTCTTAATTGCGAGAAGAATCAAGAAATTGGATAAAAAATTATTTTAGAAACAATACTCAAATATAACACAAACTATGATTTTATTTTTGGTGCCCACAGCATATCAAATAATAATAATATTTTTTAAAAACATTTTATTATAAAATAAATATTTTTTTGTATTATATTCACTACTGAAGGCGTTTAGGGAATTTTTTACTCTAAACTCTTTATGCTATATAAAAAATAATTTATTTAAACAAAACTTTCGAATTTTAGACTCAAATTTTAGTAAACTGTTTTATATATTTCAACTTTAATTTTATATATTTAATATTTTTTAAAACTAATGTAATTTAAAATTAAATAATAGTGGTGTTTTGAATTCAAAAGTGTATAATAAATAATTTATTTTTTAAAAATATTATAAGTTGTAAAAATATTTAAGCAAAATACCCCCTTTATGCCCCCATTGGAGGCGATAATACAAAAAATTATTTTATTTATTATTAATTGTTTTAAAAAACAATAATCATTATGCAAACTTCCGTCGACACTATAAACTCAAACAAAATAAATGATGTTTTAAATAAATTATTTAAAAATAAAATTAATATTTCTTACAGTTTGCTGGCTAATCATTGTTATGATAAACTTCTCATCCGATGGCGTCTATAGAAAACAACAGTTTATTTAATTGAAACAAATTTTGGATTTAGCTTTAAATATATGTGAACAAAAATATTTGTTTAAAATTTTAACCAAATTATAAAATATTTAAAATAAAAGATTACTTTTTGCAAATAGATGACAAAAAATTAAAGCCTGTATTGTAAGACAACATCTAAACTTATGTATTAAGAAGACGGATGTAAACCTAGTATAGAAAACTCAAACTTTATTTGCTAAAATTTAGATACATAATATGTGTTAGATTTTTTGTCAGCTGGTTTAACTTGAATTAACAAAAATAAAATAAACCTAAACACTATTACAATTATTATAGATTTTTTCAAACGTTTGGATTCGTATTGTTTTGTTTAGTATTGTTAATATTTATTAAGTCTTTGCTTTAATTAATTAGTCCTAATCATTATAAAAACTCTATTCATTTAATATTCATAGTATTTGTGAAAATTATCATTATATAGAACGACGTTCTAGGCTAATCTTTTGACAGTTAATCATCAATGTCTTTAATAATTGGTGTAAAAGCTACGACTTTTCTCTGTTAGATGTAAACAATAATAATCCGGTTATTGTTTGGAACCAAAATTTTGACATTTGTTGGTAAAAGTTATCAAACAAATACTGTGAACCAGTATGTCTCGACGCTTTTTATATTGTATAAGAGGTTTGCAAAAAATGTATTGATTGACTATAAGCCAGAAAAACCATTAAAGCCTATTAGAAACCTATTTAACCTTGAAAAAACTAACGATTTCTACTGTATATTTATATTTAAAATTAATATTTGAATTAATTAGTAAAGTTTTTATTTGTTATCTTTAGCACATTGGACTTTGACAATAATAACACATTAAAGCGATTATGATTTAAATTAAAAAATTTAGTTTCAATTTAATTAATTTTAATATAAAAACAATAGAAATTATTTTGCAAATAAAAAAGTTTAAAACGTAATTAATGTAATGTTAATTGAAAATAAGTTTAATTTTATTTTCTATATAAGTTTGATCTAAAGTTAATAGTTAAAAAGTATACAAGCAAAAATATTTATTTGATCTGAAGTGTTGTAATACGCCTGTTGACGGGTTTGGGACATTCAGCACACGGATAGTGGGCGAATCGACAGATTCTAATCCAAAAAATGGTGAACTCGAAGACCAGCGCACAGCTTAACAAACTCCGGGTTTGAGTGGATTATAATTAAACACTTATTTAAGTAAAATAATGTATTTATTAACTAATTCGTAGACTAATTACAAATGTTTTATAACGATTTACACTTAACTACAACGAGTACTTAAACTCAATTACAAGACACGTGTTATACGATGACTAGACTAAGACTGCAAAATAATATAAAGTATAATCTCATATATATATGTAATTATAATACAATAGAATATGAGTCGACTCAGGTAGAGTTGACTTTGAGAGGTAATTATAATCATAAGTAAAATTCTAATTAATTAATAAAAACAAAATATTAGTAATAAAAACACTTTATGGATGACGATACGACCCAACCGTTCCAGATCGTTTAAATATATTTTAAAAACATTTTTTCTGCTATAAGCTTATCAATCTCGAGACCTGGCACTTGTATTGTTCTGTTTTCGTTTGCCGCAAGTGTCCGGTTGTTGACACTTATTAGTAAACAAAAACTGTTAATAATTTTTAATTTTAATTAATAATATTTCAAAAGATTATTTAAGAAAATAGTTGGACAAAAAGTTTGAAAATTTATTTTTTTAAATATAGATTATTAAATTAAACTCTATAAGATTAAAATTTTAACTAATCAAACTAATATAGATAATTAATTTAAAAATATTTTTATTATAGAAATAAACATTAGAAATAAAATTTTATTGAAAATTAAAAAATTTATAATTTGAAAATACTGTTTAAATATTTATTTTGAGTTTAAAATGAGTTAAATAACATATAGCTGTTAGTTAATGAAAAGTGTAAATTATTTTTGAATTTAAAAAATATTACCTCAAAATATTATTTATTGAATTATTGGGTGGTAGAATATTATATCTAAAATTTTTTTATATTTACCAATAATTTATTTAAGTATATATTTCATTATAGTATATGAAAAATTAATTTATTATTCATAAAATTTTGAATTTTATCGTGAAATGTAAAAACCGAATTATTTATTACCAATCGTTATTTTATAATAATTTGACTATTAAATTTAATAAATGATTTGATTATTATACTATTATTTGAAAAATAAAAACTATGTCTTATATAAACAATTTTTATAAAACTTAAAATTAAACAAACTATTTATTTGTTTAAATTTTATCAGATTTATCAGATTTATAATATTAAAAATTGATAAATCAATAATTTTATTTGAAAAATTGAAAAAAAATATTTATTTATTAAAAATAAATTTATTTTATGAAATTTATAAAGGCATTTTATAATTTAATATAATTTTAAATGCTCTATAATTATTTTTAATTTGGTTAGTTTTGTTTATTTTTTTGTAACATTTTTTAAATTATTGAACTGTATATATTTTAATGTCAAATTTTTAATTTTAAAATTAATATATTTATCAAAATTATATATTATGTTCAATATTGTTTTAATTAATTTGGTTATTATTTTTTATAGTTAATTAACAGTTTAAAATAAATATTATTTGTTCAAAATCTTTTAAAAATTTTAATTTTTGTAACTTAATTATTTTAAATAAATTAAATAAATATTTTTTCTGCAAAGTATGTCTCGCTTATTGTCAAACATTTTGGAGTTAGTAGGCGTTATACTAATTTAACATACCATAAACAACCCATACAATCAAGTATTATTGAAAAAACCTCAAACAACCGCTAAACAATTCCCATTAAACAACTCCTAAACAACCGATAAAAGGTCTGTTGTCGGCGATGACAAGTGTCCAATTGTTAACACTTATTGTCAAAATAAAATTGTAATTTATTTTTAAATTATATTAATATATTTTCAAAATATTAACTATAAATTATTTGGTAGAAACCACGTTAGGTATTTCAATATTTTTAAAAAATTAAATTTTAAATTCTATAAAATTAAAAGTGTAATTAATCATGCTAATATAGATACTTAAATTTTAAATGTTTTTAATATAAATATATATTTTATAAATAGAATTTGATTAAAAATAAAAATATTTAATTTGATAAAAATAATTTAAATACAATTTAAAAAATAAATTAAATACAATTTTAAAAATAATATGTATTAATACATTAAGCATTAAGAAGATATTTAGATTTTAAAATGAATTAATTATTTAATTTATTAAAATATATGTGATTTCTAAAGGGCGAAAAAACGATACTTTCCTCCCCGGGTGCAAACCTATGAAACCCGGATTAGCAATTAAATATTTGTTTGTTTTATCTTGATAATACTTAATAAGTTAAAAATTAACTTCTATAAACAACTCCCACTCCCAGGTCTGTTGTCGGCGACGCCAAGTGTTTGGTTGGCAACACTTATCGGCAAAATAAAACTGTAATTTATTTTTGAATTAATAAAATTTATTTTAAAAATATTATTTATTAAATTATTTGGTATGTCCCATATAAACAAATTTATAAAACTCAAAATTAAACAAGTTAATTGTTTGTTTAAATTTTATCACATTAATAATATTAAAAATTGATAAATCAATAATTTTATTTGACAAATTGCATAAAAATATTTATTTATTAAAAATAAATTTATTTTATCTAATTTATACAGGCATTTTATAATTTAACATAATTTTAAATGCTCTAAAATTATTTTTAGTTTGATTAGTTTGTTTATTTTTTTGTAACATTTTTTATTTATTAAACTGTATATATTTTAATTTCAAATTATTAATTTTAAAATTAATATATTTATTAAAATTATATATTATATTTACAATTGTTTTAATTGATTTGGTTATTATTTTTTATAGTTAATTAACAGCCTGAAATAAATATTATTTTTAAAATTTTTTTTTAATATTTAATTTTTGTAACTTATTTATGTTAAATAAATAAATAAATATTTTTCTTGCAAAATATGTCTCGCTTATTGACAAACGTTTTGGGGTGTGTAAGTGTTATACTAATTTAACAAACCCTAAACAACCCATACAAACAAGTATTATTGAAAAACTCTTAAACAACCGATAAAGGGTCTGTTGTCAGCGATGTCAATTGTCCGATTGTCAACACTTATTTTCAAAATAAAAATGTAATTTATTTTAGAATTAATTTAATATATTTTCAAAATATTAATTATAAAATATTTCAAAGCAACCTACTGTGGAATTTCTATATTTTAACGAGATAAATTTTTAAATTTTATAAAATTAAAAATGTAATTAATCATGCTTATTTACATACTAAAATTTTAAATATTTTGAATATAGATATATATTTTATAAATAGAATTTAATTAAAAATAAAAAAATTTAATTTGATAAAAATAATTTAAATACAATTTAAAAAATAATATTAACACATTAAGCATTAGGAAGATATTTAAAATTTAAAATTAAGTAATTATTTAATTTAATAAAATATATGTGTTTTCTAAAGTGCGAATAAACGATAACTTTCCTCTCCGGGTGCAAACCTATTAAACCTTAATCAGCAACTCTACCAGTTTTTGTAGTCATTCCCGTTGTCTTGGAAAGCAATGGGAAAGTACTAAAAAGCCCGAATACAGGAGAGTTGGCATTTGCAAGCTGTTATCCGGGGATTGCGCGCACTATCGACGTAAATCACTCTCTGTTTGAAATGACTTACTTTCGATCGTTTAATGGCTTCTACTGTACCTGCGATGGCGTTCGTAGGGATAGTGACGGCTATTATTGGATAACCGGTCGGAACCACAATTTGTAATTTTAAATTAAATAAAAATTTTGTTTATTTTTATAATTATTAATTAAATTGGTTTATATTTCATGTTGTAACAGTAATATTAATTATTATGTAAAACCCCTTTTAAACACCCCAATTGGCGTACATTATATAGAAAATTAATTTATATGTTAAGAGATGGTTTTAAAAATAATGTTTTTGTAAACTGACCTAGGCAACAAAAATAAACTCATTGTTAGAATAATATTTAATTAAATATTTAACTAAATTATTTGTAAATAAATTATTAAAATTATTTTCAATTAAATTAGAATTTTTTTTAATATTTATTAATTCATAAAATATTTAAGATGAAAAGTATTAGAAATTTTGTCATGTATATTTCTTAATGTATTTAAAACACTATAGAGAAATCAATTATTCAAACGAGAAAAATCAGTGACATATAATGAGCTGAGAAGAGAGGTTCGCAAACGTTCTGAAAGAGCTGTGTATAAAAAAGAGATCGAATTCTAATCTATATGTTAGCGAGTTGTTCATCGCTAGCCTCAGCTTAAATTGGCGCTACCGTTGTGGCCAGTTTGACAGTTTTTTCTATACAATTTCAATTGCCTATAACAAATAGTTAAATATAAGAAATAGACAAGGAAGATCAATTTAGTAAAATTAATGCATACCTATATTTGAACTATTAGATTTCATACAATATAAAACAAATTTAAATTAAATTTAGTTATATTAACAATTTTATATTATTATAAATTGAAAAGTTCGGCCAATTGAGTTAGAGAAACAAGGAAGTGATTTTCCACCAAATTTTAGTTAAAAACATTTGGAAAATATTTTTTATAAACGCTCAAAAACCAATTTATTTATAATAAAATTATATCTAATTTAACATTATTTTTAAAAAAATAACAGCGTCTTTTGAGAGGGGGTACTTTTTCGGACAAAATAATAAAGGGGGAAATTCAACATTTTAGAATCAAGAAGAAATTTGGCTGGTTCTCCTCATTCTTGAACTCTGATATTGTACTTATTTATGAAATAAAAATTTTTGATATAAACACAAATTATTTAGATAGGCCAGATTTAAATATGGTTATTATGTTTGGTTCAAATTCATATTTTATTCACAATATTAACTAATTTTAAAATAATTTAATTATATATACTATGCATGAGCTAAATAGTTTTTTCAAATTTATATTTAAAATTTAACCATAAAAATTTTCAGTTAATTAATTTACTAAATTAAATAACTATTTTTTATTTTTTAAAATTAAAATTATTATTTTTTAAAGTTTGCAAAAAGAAGCCAAAAAATTATTGTGAAATGACATCTAAACCTTTGTATGAATGAGTCGGATGTGAACAACAATCCATTTACTGACTGGAATTTAAAGATTGACATTTGTTGGAAAGATATTATGACTGATTATAGGATTTAAGGTTTTATCTAGTGTATTTTCAAAACTAAATAAAAACTATTTAATTTAAAAAATAAAATATGTACAAGTTATATATATTCCTTTAAATAATTAAAATTGAAGATTACTTGATAAATAAAAAACATATTTATTAAACTTTATCCAATCAGGCCAAAAAATTTAGAATTTAACAATACTCTAACAAAATAATAACGTAAAATAATAATTTGTTTATTTTTAATGAGTAAACAATCCCTGAGTAAACAGAGTTGAAAGCATCTCAACTTTAGTGGCCATTGCAGACATATTGTTTTTGTATGCTTAGCAAATGATATAAAGTGTTAATTAACTTTTTTGAACTATGAGATGCATACAACTCTAAATATTAGTAAACAAATAAATATAAAACGATATTTATTTATTAAATGTAAAAACTTTCAGATAAATTTTAGGGAATTGACTTGCATAAATCTAAAATACTCTAGATAAAAACTCAACACCTATAATGGACTATGACAAAGCTTTGACAGATCATATAGAAGTTGTCGGTCAATGTGTTCTATATATTATACGACAATTATACGCTTTTAATGCTTTTAAATAAGATTTGGACCTATCGGCGCTATTCACTTAAGGTGTTGGGCACTGCTGGTGAGCCCATCAATGCTGAGGACTGGCATTGGTATTTTTATGTTGTCGGCAAGTGTCCGGTTGTCAACAATTATTGGCAAACAGAAACTGTAATTTATTTTTGTAGTTACTTAATATATTTTCAAAATATTATTTATAATAATATTTGGATTTCCATTGAATTCACCATCTATATTTTTTTAAATAAATTGCTTATTTCAATAAAATAAAAAATTTAATTAATCATGCTAATATAGATAATTCAATTTAAATTGTTTTTAATATAGAAATATATTTTAGAAATAAAATTTGATTAAAAATTAAAAAAAATTAAATTTGATAAAAATTAATTAAATAAAGTTCTAAAAACATATTTATAGTAAAACATTAAGCATTAGAAATATATTTAGATTTTAAAATTAATTAATTATTCTGTTTTCGTTTACCGCAAGTGTCCGGTTGTAACCACTTATTGGCAAACAGAAACTGTTAATTAGTTTTAAATTTAATTAATATTAATTCAAAATATTATTTAATAAATTAGTTGGACAGAAAGTTTACAAATTTATTTTTAAAAAATATAGATTATTAAATTAAACTTTATAAGATTAAAAATTTAACTAATCAAGCTAATATAGATAATTAATTTAAAAATATTTTTATTATAGAAATAAACATTAAAAATAAAATTTTATTAAAATTTTATTAAAATTTAAAAAATTTATAATTTGAAAAATATTTTAAATACTTTTTAAATATTTATTTTGAGTTTTAAATTATTGTAAAATGACATCTAAACCGATGTATGAATGAGTCGGATGTGAACAACAATCTATTTACTGACTGGAATCCAAAGATTGACATTTGTTGGGAAGATATTATGACAAAGGTTTGGCAGATCATAAAGAAGTTGTCGGCCAATGTGTTCTATACTGCGCCGACGACTATACGCTTTCTATGCTTTTAAATAAGACTTGGACCTATTGGTCCTATTTACTTAAGTTGTTAAGCACTGACGGTGAGCCCATCAATGCTGAGCACTGGCATTGGTATTGTTCTGTTGTCGGCAAAAGCAAGTGTCCGGTTGTCAACAATTATTGGTAAAATAAAACTGTAATTTATTTTTGTAGTTAATTAATATATTTTCAAAATATTATTTATTATAATATTTGGAAACCCACAAAATGCGATATCTATATTTTTATGAAATAAATTGCTAATTTCAATAAAATAAAAAATGTAATTAATCAAGATAATGTAGATAATTTAATTTAAAATGTTTTTGATATAGCAAATATATTTTAGAAATAAAATTTGATTAAAAATAAAAAAAATTAAATTTGATAAAAATTATTTAAATAAAGTTCAAAAAAATATTTCAAGAAAAATATTAGAAATATCGTTAGATTTTAAAATTAATTAATTATTTAATTTAATAAAATAAATGTGTTTTATAAAGGGCAAAACTAAAATAAATTTCTTCTCCGGGTGCACACCTATGAAACCCGGATCAGTAATTCTACCAATTTTTGCAGTCATTCCTATTGTCTTAAAAAGCAATGTGAAATAACTGAAAGGTTCGGTTACAGGACAGTTAGCATTTGCACGCCGTTGGCCGGGAATTATGCGCACTATTGACGGAAATTACTTGCTTTTCGAAATGACTTACTTTTGATCGTTTAATGAGTTCTACTGTAAAGGCGATGGCTTTCGTAAGGATAGTGGCATAAAATTATTTTATCTTTCGAGCCAGGGATACAAGAATACATGTCTCTAAGCTTTACAAAAAGTTAGGTTAGGTTTGACAAATATCTTACAAGCTATTATATTAAAATATTTTTTTACTTTCAGAAAAATACTTTTTTGCATATTAAATGCTAAGAGGAATAAATGTTAAGTTTCAAAATTAAAAAGATTTTTTGATTTTTTATGTTTTATGTTTATAAATATATTTTTAAATAGCATACATTTTTTTATTTAATTATAAAAATTTTAAAAATCAATTTATAATTAATCTTATTTTAAGAATATTTATTTGCACAAATTAAAACATATTTTATTTAATGTAAATTGTTTGTTTTTACAAAAATTATTTAATATTCTTAACTGAAAATTTATCAATACATTGAAAAAGTAATTAAAATTTTAAATGAAAAATATAAATTTCTATATATTAATTTAAATTACAGTTTTAAATGCTTATAATTTTAAATAATCTGTATAAATTATTTTAAAATATTTAATTTAAATTTCCAAATTATTTTTATATAAATATTTTTATTAAATAATATATTAATTTAATTTATATAACCAAGTTTGCAAATTATATTTTCAGTATTATAATTTTACAAGAGGTTAAACCTAAATTTCTAAATTTCTAAACATTTTAAAAATTTTATTATTTAAAATTATAGTTAATTTTTAGTTTATTACATAATCTACACTTATATCTTCAAAATGTCCAGAAAAATAAAAATATAATTGCACAAACTTTTACTTAAAAATAAATACTTAGGTACATTAGATTAAATATCTCTACCAGGTATTTCAAATTTATATATACAAAACATTAATTTAGTAATTTTAATTTGTGATTTTGTTCTACCGGTTATTATTAATTTACAATAAACATCTATTATAAGTTAAAATTAATTTACATTTTATAAATATCAACTTAAATTTAAAACGCAAAACAAACTGTATTTGAAAATTATTAAATAACTAATTAATAAAATTTTAACACATTTGATAGAATTATGTAATTTTATATACAGAAATATCTATTTACGAATAAAAGTTTGTGTAATTATAGTTTTATTTTCTTGGACGCATTTGCAGATACAAGTATTAATTATGTAATAAACTAAAAATTAAACAACAATAATTATGTAAACAATAATCATCTCGTTATTGATTGGAACCAAAATTTTGACATTTGTTGGAAAAAGTTATCAAACAAATATTGTGAGCCAGTATGTCTTGACGCAGAGAACCCGCTGTTTATATTGTTTAAGAGGTTTGCAAATAATTTATTAATTGACTATAAACCACAGAAGCCCTGCAAGTCTATTAGAATCCAATTTAAACTTGAAAAAACTAAAATTTTCTACTGTATATTTATATTTAAATGTTTACAATTAATATTTGAATTAATTAGTAAATTTTTTATTTGTGATCTTTAACACATTGGACTTTGATAATAATGACACATTAAAGCGATATGAATTTAATTTCAATTTAATTAATTTTAATATAAAAACAATAGAAATTATTTTGCAAATACACAACTTCAACAAGTAATTAATTGAAAATGAGTTTAACGTTATTTTCTATATAAGTTTGATCTAAAGTTAATAGTGTAGTTAAAAAGTATACAAGCAAAAATATTTATTCGATCGTTTAAATATATTTTAAAAAGGGCCTCTCTGCTATAAGCCCATCAATTACAATGCCTGGCACTTGTATTTTTCTGTTTTTGTTTACCTCAAGTGTCCGGTTGTAGACACTTATTGGCAAACAGAAACTGTTAATTATTTTTAAATTTAAATAATATTATTTAATAATTTAGTTGGACAAAAAGTTTAATTTGATAATCTAAATTTTTAAAAAATAAATATCTAAACTTTATAAAATTAAAAATTTAACTAATCAAGCTAATATAAATAATTAATTTAAAAATATTTTTATTATAGAAATAAACATTAGGAATAAAATTTTAATAAAAATTAAAAAATTAATAATTTAAAAAATATTTAAATATTGAATTAATTTGTTATTCATAAAATCTTTGCATTTTATGTTGAAATGTAAAAACCGAATTATTTATTACCAATCGTTATTTTATAATAATTTTAATATTAATTTTAATAAATGATTTGATCATTATACTATTATTTGAAAAATAAAAACTACATTTCATATAAACAATTTTTATAAAACTCAAAATTAAACAAGCTAATTATTGGTTTAAATTTTATCAGATTAATAATATTAAAAATTGATAAATCAATAATATTATTTTAAAAATAGCATAAAAATATTTATTTATTAAAAATAAATTTATTTTATCTAATTTATACAAGCATTTTATAATTTAACATAATTTTAAATGCTATAAAATTATTTTTAGTTTGGTTAGTTTTGTTTATTTTTTTGTAACATTTTTAAAATTATTGAACTGTATATATTTTAAAATTAATATATTTATCAAAATTAAATTTGATTTTTAATATTGTTATATATGATTTAATTATTATTTTTTTTGTTTAGTTGATTAACAGTTTAAAATAAATATTATTTGTTCAAATTTTTTTAAAATTATTTGATTTTTGTAACTTAATTATTTTAAATCAACTAAATAAATATTTTTTTGCAAAGTATGTTTCGCTTATTGTCAGACATTTTGGGATTAGTAGGTGTTATACTAATTTAATAAACCCTAAACAACCCATACATACAGTATTATTAAAAAACTCTTAAACAACCGATAAAAGGTCTGTTGTCGGCAATGACAAGTGTCCGCTTGTCAACACTTATTGTCAAAATAAAACTGTAATTTATTTTTGAATTATTTTACTATATTTTCAAAATATTAATTATAAATTATTTGGTAGGACAGACATTACTGTAGAATTTCTATATTTTTAGGAAATAAATTTTTAAATTTTATAAAATTAAAAATGTAATTAATCATGCTAATATGGATACTTAAATTTTAAATGTTTTTAATATGGATATATATTTTATAAATAGAATCTGAATAAAAATAAAATAATTTAATTTGATAAAAATAATTTAAATACAATTTAAAAAATAATATTAACACATTAAGCATTAGGAAGATATTTAAATTTTAAATTAAATAAATATTTAATTTAATAAAATATATGTGTTTTCTAAAGGGCAAATAAACGATAACTTTTCTTCCCGGGTGCAAACCTATGAAACCTTAATCAGCAACTCTACCATTTTTTGTAGTCATTCCCGTTGTCTTGGAAAGCAATTGGAACGTACTGAAAAACCCGAATACAGGACAGTTGGCATTTGCAAGCTGTTGGCCGGGGATTACGCGCACTATAAACAAAAATCACTCGCTGTTCGAAATGACTTACTTTCGATCGTTTAATAGCTTATACTGTAACAGTGATGGCGTTCATTGGGTTAGTGCCAGAAAATTATTTTGTCTTTCAAGCCAGGGATACAAGAATACATATTTCTAAGCTTTACATAAAGTTAGGTTAGGTTTGACAAAATATTTGATAAGCTATTATTTTAAAATATTTTTTTACCCTCAGAAAAGTACTTTTTGCATGCTAAATGCTAAAAGAAATAAATTTAACGTTTCAAAATTAAAAGGATTTTTTGATGCTTTCTTTTTAACGTTTTATGTTTATAAATATATTTATAAGTAACATACAATTTATTATTTAATCATAAAAATTTTAAATTTCAATTTATAAATAACCTTATTTTAAAATTATTTATTTGCATAAATTAAAACATATTTTAACTAATGTAAATTGTTTGTACAGGGTCCGCAACTTAAAGGTAACTTTTTAATTGTAAAATAATTTTAAAACTACAAAAGATATTTCATTCAAATAAATTACATTTTATTCAGAAAGGTTTGTCGTTTTATATAATTATTAAAAAAAGTTTTTAAAATGGCCGT